>MU226014.1:1243541-1255006 GCA_018584345.1 Thuja plicata | reverse complement strand
GGGGGTGAATCAGTTATCAGTAACTTTAATTCCTTTTTATTTCTTTAACTTTAGAATACAATTAAGTAAATGCACATTTAGATAACACAGTACACAACACACAATTTGATTACGGGGAAACCAAATGGTAAAAACCCCGGTGGGAATTAGCACCCACAATGAACTATACTTTTATAGTAATCCCTGTTAGAAGATCTTTCAACCCTGTTAGGAGTTGTTCTTTACAAAGAAATAAGTATAGTGACCTGGTTAAGGGTCTGACCCTATTAGGAGTATTTTACAAATAACCCTGTTAGGGGTGAGGACTCACTGTCCAAAAGCTCATTGCTTCAATGGTGAAGGCTACAACCTTCTGTAGAATAGATATGCACTATATCTGATGATGAATTATAGAGTAGACCTGTTGTCTTGATCAGTTCCAATGTATTATAATCTTCTACTGCTTCTTCACGTAGACTCTTGATGAATGAACCACAACTGATATTCTGCTCTGTACATTTTCTATCTCTTTTTGTATCATTCACACTTAGCGTATCACAAATGACTTGCTATAAGTATCTTCCTCAAAGTATGAGATCATGGGACTTGTAAGACAACTCTTCATAACATCCTTTTCATCTCTACTAATCACGCAAGCATAATTACAACTGCGTAAATATAAACTGAATAGATGCGACGCTTCACTAAGTCGGCTTCACCAAATCATCTCAAACAACACGATCCTGATGTTACATGATAGGCATGTTTAACCAAACATAGTTAACTCATAACTAATCATGAATAAACACATGCATATCCTGAAGATAGGTGCAACTCAAGAAACACGTTAAATACATCGGCTCTAAACAGATACTCTTCCAGAACTATAACTGCCAATAATAGAATTACACAACTTGACTGAAACATCATATCTAGATCTGCGTGTATGAACATAAAATACTAAACATGTCTACAACATGTATCTAACCATGCAAGGCTTGATATCATCATTATGATAAGTACATACAGAATCACAATTGTGTATTATATATTGTCATCAATGACAAACATACAATCAATCAATTGCACAGAAATAAATCTCCAACAGGTTGGATTGTCAAAACATGAAAGATTCTTCAAAAATGCATCCATTTCAAAGCTCAGATGCTAGTACATGGACCATTTGGACACGAGAGTTGGCTTGTTTTTGTCCTAGGTGTCTGTAGTGTGATTGGGATCAGTGTGAGTCAAGTGAGTGGGTCGATACGTGGGTTACACATTATCTAACTCCTTTATTTGTCACACTCTCTATAGTAAATGATGACATGGATTGTTCACTTGACTACAACTAACTTCTAGATCTTCTATAGCCATGACATGTTTTTTCATTGGTTGCACCAGAGGGGAATGATGAGAGATCGAATTACTAGTTAGCACATTGTGTACGAGAAAAGAAGAAACTTGCACAACTGATGACAAATGATGATATGTTCACATAGCCAACAAGATCACATGTTGTTGTGGGAACATGGTTGCACACATACATGATTAGAAATAATGGTATTCCTATGATTGAAGACTACGAGAAGCATAAAACCATTCTCATGTATTCACACCTTGTTATAGCAGCCAATTTTAAGTTGTTGAAACATCAAGGAAAACCAAAGACAAAGGAATTATGGACTATTAGTATTGCTTATCATGAAGCAATATTGAATACCCTCAACCAGAGAGATGAACCTTCAGACACACTTCAGTAGGTAAGTGCAACTCACTGCAAGGTTTTCCATGTTCATTACGGTTACGCTTAATACATTCATTATAGTTTTCTGCTTTATTTGTTTGAGCCAATAAACTTAGTTTTGTATGTGGATTGTAACTGCAGTTGGATAAATATATGATAGATATAGAATATTGAGGTGTGCATTTGATTAGAAAATCTTTTATGACGGTAAACTTCACTATGCATTGGCTAGTCATGTTCTTTGGTTTGTTTAGTTACTTATACATTCATAATCTTTTTGTCAACCTATAATTTTATTTTTTTCTTGTGCCTTCCGAATGCAGGGATTGGAATGTAGATGTCACCGAGTACCATGTGTTAAACTTATACACTTAAGGAGCAAAAATTACACTTAAAATTTTGATATATAGTTGTGTATCTAAGATTTTGAGTAATTCTATATCTCAAACTTTTGATAACATTGATATATTTATTCATAATATGTTCTATCAATGATATACAATTAATTTGTACGAAAGGTGGTGTGTACAGTCAAACTTATATAATGATTAAATACATGCAAGAATGCAAATATTTGACAGATTCTTAAGGCTTTGTTGAATATGTTATATAAGATATCTTTAATAAGTGTTTTATCCACTTCCTTGGAAATGAGTTTGATAATTCCAACATTAATGTCATCCCCAACAGATCTGCACATATAATAGACTTCCAACAAACAACACTTTGTAGACCTATAACTTTGTGGTGTTCATATTTCTTCAATTACAATGCATAATCCCATTTATCTTTGAATCTCACTGAGAATAAATTAATAAATAATTAACTCCTAATGACATAAAAGGGAAAATGATTTGAATATGAGATTTTGTTTCTAAAAGTATTCAAAAACCACATAAATGAGTACATTTGTCATGAGATACAAATTCAAACATAAAACCATAATAGAATCCATATGAACAACAAACTCAACTAGTAAGCTTTCAATATGTCAATTCCTTGCATTAATAAATCTACTTAAATGGTTCATTAATTTGACACCTAGTGACCCTAGAGGGAAATTGTGCCAAAGATATGACAAATTGTCTTACTAACTGGATGGGGTGAAACCATTATACATATTGTCAATTTGGATCGTAGGAAATATGATCCAATATCCCAACCCTTCCTATTAGGGTTCTAGAGGGTAGTTTCTTCTTTAAGGGGTCCTAAACCTTGTAGCCCTTTAGTAGAGGTTTTTTGAATACAATTTAGACAAACACAAGTTATGATTATTGCTTTGGATACCCTTTATATCCAACATAAAAAACCTCAAAGCATTAGGTTTGATCATGAAATCTAGAGTACTTACCCTTAGATTCTTTGCTAGGCCTACTAGACCTAATTGGACACATTTACAAAGGAAGTATTGTGATTATGTAGTCTAGAATCCTCTCACCTATACAAATGGTTAGGATAGCTTTAGAAACTTCCAAATCTAATCCATCAAGCACATAGTCCACCCCAAAGTGCTCCATCCCTTCAATCTTCTCGACTGTGCATAGGTAGCCATATAGAGATGTCTACCTAGATTTGCTCAAAATCCTTCAAGGAAAATTTTGACCTGAAAATAACTTCCTTAATCATAAAATAAACATTACAAAGTCTCATCTCACCAATAATTAGATTTTTCTGATGATGGAAAGATGAGAAATTGACATTTCTCTAAGAAACCCTAGGTTGCTTAGGGTTTGGGATCCCCACTGAGATAAAAATAGATAACTCACTCAAAAAAACTCCTCAGGAGCCCAAACTAGTTTCAAATGAAAGCCATTTCCAATCCTCAACTTCTCCAATTGGTCTCAAGCCCTCATTTATCTATATATATTGGTACAACTACAAAAAACATGTAGAATTACAAGAATAATTCATCCGTATAGAACACCTTTTCTAGTTTTACTTCTGAATCTCCCAAAGGTCCTTGGAAATTGATTGTATGATCAAAGAGTACTAGTTGGGGCAGTAATTTTCCCAAAAGGACAAGTTTTGAAATCTTGGACAACTCCTCTAACTTAGGAACCCTCACTTTGGCTTGGAAGGGCTAATTGAGGCACTTAATGAAGGAAGTACCCTTCAAATATTTCACTCCACCAATATAACACTTGGGACACCTTGGGGAACATGAGAGATATCATTTCTCCATTTTTGGGTCTTGAAACAATACCCATAAAAATTTATGGGGAATCGAGCATCTAGTCAATACTTCTCTACCAGTCACATACCACTAACAATTCAAGAACATCAAGAACCGTTCTTCATGGGACCAAACTGTCAGCTCCATCAGCTCCAGTTAGATAGGTAAACACCATAGGAGACCTTTCTTTTTATTGTGTAGCATCAAGAACATTTCGACGCATATCAGACTGAAGTGTTCCCAAGGCGCACTAAGCCAAATTGGGCAGTGAGTTTTGGAGATCCATACCTCAGACCTTGTGAGAGATATCAGAGATCCATGAAGTGAAAAAAGACCATCTTGGGAAGGCCTACAAGAATGTAGCTGAGTTCTGGGAGATTCCACTCAGATTCCATTTGGTGACCTGATCTCGGTTGGTGAAATAAAGTTGCATTGTTGCTCAGTTGAAATTTGCTCAATGGTGCATCTTTCAAACCATTTGTCATGGGAAAAAACCATCAGCTCCATTAGCTCCATTTGGATGGGTAAATACTAGGTGACACCTTTTTTTGCTCGCACAGCATCAAGAACATTCTGACGCATGTCAAATTGAAGTATTCCCAAGGTGCACTAAGCCAAATTCGGCAACACTTTTTGGAGATCCATATCTCAGACCTCATGAGACATATCAAAGATCTGTGAAGTGCTAAAATACTTTCTTGGGAAGGCCTACAATCAAGTATCTCAGTTCTGGGAGATTCCACTACGATTCCATTTGGCGACCCGATCTTGGTTGGTGAAAAAAGTTGCATTGTTGCTTAGTTGAAAGTTGCTCAATGGTGAATCTTTCAAACCATTCATCATAGGATCAAATTGTCAGCTCCATCAGCTCCAATTGGCTAGGTAAACACTAGGGGAGACCTTTTTTTTTTCTTGCAAAGCATCAAGAACGTTCTGGCACATTTCGGGCCAAAGTGTTCCCAAGGTGCACTAATCCAAATTGGACAGTGATTTTTGGAGAGCCATATCTCATAGCTCTTGAGATAGATTAGAGATCCGTGAACTACACAAGGGATATCTTGGGAAGTCCTACAAGCATGAATCTTAGTTCTAGGAGATTCCACTCGGATTCCATTTGGCAACCCAATCTTGGTTGGTGTAAAATGTTGCATTGTTGCTCAGTTGAAAGTTGCTCAATGGTGCATCGTTCAAATCATTCATCATGGGATCAAACTGTCAGCTTCATCAGCTCTATTTGGCTAGGTAAATGATAGGGAGACCTTTTTTCACTTGTGAAGCATCAAGAACGTTCTGGCACATGTCGGACCAAAGTGTTCCCAAGGTGCACTAAGCCAAATTGGGCAACAATTTTTAGAGAGCCATATCTCAAACCTCATGAGAGATATCAGAGATCTGTGAAGTGCACAAGGACTATCTTGGGAAGGCCTATAAGCATGTAACTCAGTTTTGGGAGATTCCACTTGGATTCCATTTGGTGACCCGGTCTCGGTTGGTGCAAAAAGTTACATTATTGCTTAGTTGAAAGTTGCTCAATGGTGCATCTTTAAAACCATTCATCATGGGACCAAACTGTCAGCTCCATCAGCTAAATTTGGCCAGGTAAAATCTAGGGGAGACCTTTTTTCTCTTGTGAAGCATCAAGAATATTCTAGCGCATATCGGACCAAGGTTTTCCCAAGGTGCACTAAGCCAAATTGGGCAGCAATTTTTGGAGAGCCATATCTTAGACCTCGTGAGAGATATAAAAGATCCATGAAGTGCACAGGGACCATCTTAGGAAGTCCTACAAGAACATAGCTCAATTTTGGGAGATTCCACTTGGATTCCATTTGGTGACCCGATCTCAGTTGGTGCAAAAAGTTGCATTATTGCTTAGAAAGTTGCTCAATGGTGCATCTTTCAAATCATTCATTGTGGGAATAGACCGTCAGCTCCATCAGCTCCAGTTGGGCGAATAAACACTAGGGGAGACCTTTTTTTGCTTGTGAAGCATCAAGAATGTTCTTGTGCATGTCAAACTGAAGTTCAATTGTGTGGTATATCCAACCAAAAGAACTGATCATGAACATGAATAAGCACATATCTGATCTAGTCGAGTTTGAAATTTTTTAGAAGGTTGACTATATAGGAAAAACCATTGTCTTCTAAATGCTTGTGTTCAACCTTCAATCTAGAATTATTGTACAGTTTAGTATAGGTATTAATGATAACACTTGAATCAATATCTTCAATCTTACAATGGATAAAAGACCTTGTATCTTTAGTTAATAACACACCATGGGGTATCAAAGACAAAGCGCCTATGGGATCATTCTATGTTGCCTTCAATAGATACAATTTGAATACTAGCCTCCGTTCATTACTAACTTTAACCAATATAGGAGTTTCCATGATGATTTGCTTCATGAAACACAGAAAATAACCTTTGTAAAAAATAAATACCACTTCATTAGTCTATATGGGTTCTTCTAACACTTCTTGAAATTCTAGCACAAAATCACAACTTCAAATCTTCAATTACTTCTAATCACCTTAGAATCACTCACAAGTGCTCTTCTTCGCTCATATAATACATTATGACAAATGAACTAACTCTCACTCAATTGTTCAACCATCTCTTGTCTCTTAGCCCTATAAATATTCAACTACTCCTTGAGTTTCTCAATCATATCTTTAGCCTCTGCAAGTTTCCTTCTATAAAAATCCATGTATTCCTTAAGGAACTCTCCCAAGTTGTTACGCTTCTTCAACTAAACTAGGCTCTGATACCAATTATTAGTATATAGAGGCACTAGGGGTGGGGGGATCAGTGTAAACAAGTAATGAACCAATTCAGTCAATAATAGGAAAATGCTTTTAGATAAATTCCATGCAATTAAATATGTAAGTGTAACGATGCAATTAAAGTAAAACAATTCAAACATCCACAAAGCATAACACATAACACCATTATTTTAATTGTAGATTATGCTTATTACTTTGGTTTTATAGAAGATTTTCAAGGTAGTTGCTTTGGAAAAGATTAGGTCTATTACACATGACAAATATATAAGATGGAAAAGAACATGCATACAACGCGTGAAAAAGATGTAGTATGAAAATAATACATACATACAACTCATGGAAAATATATAATATGAAAATGAACATACATATATAAATACAATGCATGACAAAGGCATAAGATAGAAATAATACATACATACAATACATGCCAAAGATATATTATGGAAATGATACATACATAGAACACATAAAAAGGATAAAATAATCAGAAATGAACATGTAGATATGTATATATGAAATAGTTTTGTGAAAAATGTGGCACATGCCATCACAAAAAATTTACAAAATCAATATATCTAGATAAAATGTGGCATACGACATCTCAAAATGTGTCATATGACATCTAAAAATAAGAAGTTCAACTACAAATATTTCTAGGACATCCTATTCTACTGGTGGATCATTAAAGTGAAGTCTCTGCAAAGTATTCTTTAGCTCTGATGGATCTTGCATTCAAACACAAAAGTGAAAGCCGAAGTTAGATCACTTAATTTATATGATTTCTACAAATAATAAATAAAAATTCAAAATCATAGTAAACAATAATAAATATTTTTTAAAAAAAAATTGAACTCTCATGTACCTCGCCTCTTTGTCTCCTCATGCGGTGAGGAGACCTAATATATGTCCTTGGTAGCGAAGGGACAGTGCCACCAATGTCGACTCCGACCTGTATATATTTGCGAACATGAAATTGATTTACGACTTATACTATTTAATGTTAAATCCTTGGAAGCAAATATATATTTAAAAAATAACTGAATTAACATTAAAACTTACCTGTGTTGAACTTTCTTAAGAAAATATTGGTTGGGTCATCAGCGATACAAACCCTTGGTGATGTACCTCCCTCAAACTAGGGGTGACCTAAAAAATTCAAATAGATACTTCATACAATCACGACTTGATCATATTATATATACTTGATAGTAAAATACACACAAAATAATTTAGAAATATATGTACCATGGGGCTATCACTGTGAATTGAGATGCATGTGACTCTATCATGGCAAACCGGTCTCACAAAATCATCATACACCACCCTCTATCAAATAAACCATGTAAATTAAAAATGAGTACACACAAGTGACAAGTATACATGTATGCATAAAAAAATCTAAAATACTTAATTACCTTCCCCTTGTCAATGCAAGATGCCTGAACCCCCTCACATTGCCCCCCAGTGGCAACTGGTGAAACCTGCATCAGTATGTAATAAGATGATCATAAAAATTAGAAAACACATGTATATACTATTATAATAAAAGGAAACCAATGAGTACATTAAAACTTATGTACTGTGGAAGTGTCAAGGCCAAATTAAATGGCTGAAAGCGTGGACCCCTCAACCTGTGCCATCTCCTCCTCTATCATCAACTGAACATAAATGGAACACATAAAAAATATAAGTGGGCAATCATTATAAGAAAATTCTATTAAAAATATGAATGGTTAAAATTAAATAGAATGTAACAAGTTAGTTGTTTACTCTTACCGTAACAGTAGGAGTCCATGGCTCTGTATGCCCCTAATGCACATCTCCATGGGATGTTTCAGTACCTGTAGTGTGTTGTGTAGTATCGTCCACCTCAAAGACATAGTTATTTGAATCACTATTATTCAGTGGACCGAAGCACATTCTTGCACATAATGTAAGTATGGGTCACACAAACATGTGATCATGTTGAGGATGTGGAAGGGCCAAAAGCATCAGCATGAGGAGGCAATAATGTCGCACTCTTCCTAACCAGTAGATCACTCAAGGTGTGAATGGCTCAAATAGTCTGTGAGCCAGCCTCAGCAATAATATTAGGATTTTGCACTGTAGGAGGTGGTGAAATCTTGAAAGGGGGGACATATGTGTGGGATTTCACCTGTTGTGCCCATGGCCTATCTTGAGGAGCACCTAAGCCTATGCCCTGGTTTGGTCTCATGCTCCAATAATTTACCTTGTGACTAAGCAAAAATTTAGCATACAATTTTCTTATGAAATAGAATGGGACATCCAAATTGTTGTGGGGTGGTCTATCAAAAACCATCCACCAGCGGTCCCAAAAGTTGTCACGTATTGCACCATTTGTGCACCATTTAATTGGCAACTTGGTCCTTTTAGGGTCCACTTTTAAATTGGTTTTGGGATCCACAAAAAGGTTACATATGTCAAGTTTTGTTATATTTAGGTCCATAACTTGATCATAGTTAAGCCCATCATCAAATTGGGCGTGCATGGAATCGCGCCAAAGAATTGCAACATTATGTTGCTCTATGAGTTTCTCCATGGTTTCAATAATGGAGTTCAACATGGAAAACATGGGGTGCAATGTGGGGATATTGGTATATGTGGTCTGATATCCTCTAATCGGATTTATATTGTCTTTTATGAGATCCTCTAATGGTTGAGGGTTTGAGACTGGTTGGTCTTTTGAAGGTGGG
Organism: Thuja plicata; assembly: GCA_018584345.1. Lineage (NCBI taxonomy): Eukaryota > Viridiplantae > Streptophyta > Pinopsida > Cupressales > Cupressaceae > Thuja > Thuja plicata. The sequence continues at coordinate 1,245,609 of MU226014.1, read as the reverse complement.
GGATTGTTTTGAGGTGGTTCTAGATTGTTTGCAGACTCATTGGGAGGGTTTTCTGATTGGTTTGAATTCATGTCTGATTAAAATTAAAACCAAAATAGATAATTATAATCAATTTTAAAAACTAATAAAGAATATCATTTCAACCCTAGTTTTTATAAACAAAACTACAAATTTCAATTCAAAAACCAAAAACAATGATAAAAACTTAGAAATTTAACTTACCTACTCAATTTGGAGGCAAAATTTTAACTGTGTCAAATTGGATATATGATTGTCTTCTATACGAAATTGTTTGGCTATGCTCAGTGTTTTTACATTGAAAATATTGAACGCAGCCGCGAGCTACAAATATATTTTACTGATGAATATCAGATATCTGATAATACTTTTTCTTTGTCTTTTGGCTTGGATAGGTGTTATGACACCCATGCCTACTAGACAGTCAAAAAACTTTTGGGTGCGCTTTTGGACAAGGGAAAATCTTATTTTTTCACATTGCTAGTTTTTGGCATACCATGATCCTGCACATAGCCAAATATAATAACATCTTCAATAGTTTTCTTGTCCTCATCAAATAACTTAGAGAATTTAAATTTAATAATATTACCTATCATTCCATGTTCCTTTATTGCAATAGAAAATTTTGTTGCACTCTTAGGAATGTTAAATTTTGTCTTTCCAAACTTCCCCATGTTAGTGATTTCCTTCTCTGAATCAATTTTCTAATTGTCTACTTTTGTTTTCTTCCTTTTCTTTGTAGGAGAGACCTTTGTATGTCCTCTATTTTTCCTCTTTACATATGTCCTTGCCTTGACAGGTTGAGATGCCTTGGATGGCATAGGGTCAGAAGATTTAACTTCATCACTCTTCTACCGATGGTAATTCTGGAGTCTTACTTTGAGTTTTTTCTTGCTTCCTTTTCCTCTTAGCATAAGCATCTAGAATTCTCTTATATTTCTCTCTTGTAGAACTTCTACCTTCATTAGTAACAAAATTTTCTTCCAACTGACTAATTATCTTCTTTGCTCTTCTCTCAATTCTATGCTTTTTGAGTTGCAAGGTGATTCTTTCATAAGCCTCCTCAAAAGTACCATACATCTTTGCTTGCTTGTCAATCGGTAGCTTTAATAAATCTTCAATGTTAAAGGTTAACAAATTTTCATCAGTCTCATATCCCATTTTAAGTATCCATGAAATTATGGGATCTACCGCTTGTATCTTGCAAGTGTTAGTATCAACTAGAAAATAAACAGTATCTCTATACTTCTCCACAATGTGTGGAGTTATCCTATACCTTTTGTGCACTATATCCTAGAAGTCCTTAAAATATCCCCACATAATATTGTTTAGGTTATCACCTAGTTCACCTATGTATTCATTTATTTGGTATAAAGTTGGTCTATCTATTTTCCAAGTTACCGCTCCTTTACCAGGGAATTTTTTTTGCACATATAAGAACATACATACTAAGAGTGATCTAAAATTTAGTGATTGCTTCTTATCAGTTTGAATCATCTTCAAGTTTTCCAAAAGCTGTGATCTCACCATATTAGCTAGGTCATATATGATTCCTTCCTTTACCATCAAGTAAGCAACGTGAATAGCTCCATAAAGAACATTATTCAACCAACTTGATTAGTAGACCTTATAACCCACAATCATCATTGAAAAGTGTAGAAGTTGATAAATGCAACTTCACCCAAGATCACCTGCATGCAAGACTGTCATGAAGTGGAAGCAAAAGACAGAAGAGAAAGAAGGTAGCTATGGAGGCCAAAAAGTCAGAGACATCGTGTGCAACAGAAAACAATATATTAATGATCTGTTTCTAGATTACAAATGTGATGTAAAAACTCTGTAATGAAAACTAACAAGTGAATCCTTATAAAAGGAAGCACGAAACCCTAAAAGGGAAACCCTAAGGTTAGCTGAAGCAAACTGGAGTAAATAGGGAAGTTACTAATTAGATCATAATGATTTAATTTAGTAACCCGATAGACTATTACTCTAACACCCCCCCTTAAGATAAGCTTAGGGAGAAGCCAAACCTAGGAAACTACTGCAGAAA
>MU226014.1:1232557-1243491 GCA_018584345.1 Thuja plicata | reverse complement strand
AGACTATTACTCTAACACCCCCCCTTAAGATAAGCTTAGGGAGAAGCCAAACCTAGGAAACTACTGCAGAAAGCAGGAAAGATGGGTCCCAGCAACAAGGCCTGATCAGGTACCCAAAACAAGAAAGCAAACTAGATGAAGGAAACTAAGCCTTCAATCTAGGGAAAAAATGTCCCAGAGAAAGGAACAAGAAAGAGCAGGAAGCATCTCCAAAGCATGAACTGAAAACTCTGTCAGAAGAGACTGCTGGAGCCCCCACTGAAGTGCATGAACAGGTAGAGAAGACAAATGTCTGAAGAGCTGATCAATCGAACCAGGAAGCAATAGAACCAACAGGTGAACCCCCCCATAATGTTTAACTAGGAGAGGTGACAGGAACACTGAAATGCAATGCCAGAAACATCTGCAGAAGAAGAACCAGGAACACCAACAGTGCAACAGAAGCACACACACAGGATAAAGGGCGGTGTCACCGACACACATCATGGGCTAATGTCATGGAAGGTACGCTCACTTGAAAAAAGTGGATGTGCCTAAAGCGGCAAAAACATCATAACCCCCCATGGCACTTTATAATAGAGTGCGAGTACTAAAACCATACAAGGTGCTCGAAATCCCAGAAATGTAGAAGTAGGCACTTTATCTCAGTGCATTTACAGAAAAGAATTCATCAAAAGGAGCATACAAGCTCAGAAGTCAGAAAGAAGAGTGAACTATGAAATCAGAAGAAGAGATCCCAGGACCTGTAGAACCAAGAAATCCACCAGAGTGCATAAACTGCAAAACTCGGAGGAGAGAAAACCTAGAGTAGAATCTGGAAAAAACACCTCTGCAACTAAATAGAACACTGAACCAGCTTTCTGATGATATCTCGTTTGCCAAAAACAGAGTCCGGAAGAGCCAGATATGACTCCCGAAAGGCAAAACAAAACATCAGACTTCAACAGCAAAAAATGCTATTGAAACTATAGACCCAAAAAACAAATCACTATAGTCAAAAAGAGCTCGGATAGAGATTTCTGACGATATAAGGAAGTCCAAAAAAGACCTCCGTATGCTCCCTGTAGAGAGAAAACAGTGAAAGGGCTCCAAAAAGCTCACCGGGCCATGTTTTAAGCCCCAGGGGCTAAAAAAAATAGGCCCCCGGGTGCATGGCGCACTCCGGGGGCTGGGTTGAAGCCCTTGGTCCACCATAGGACCGCCTGCTAGGCAGCATAAGCCCGCGGGGGCTGTCAAAAGTCCGCAACCCGGCGGAGCGGAGCTGGGGGCGGAGAAACCTGGGCGGAGCGGTGCAAATAGCGGCGGAACCCGGCTGAGCGGGGCGGCGCAGAGAGTAAAGCCGGCGGGCAGGGCCGCATAGTGGCTGAGCGGCGGGGGTTCTTCACCGGGTGACCACCGGCGGAGCTGCAACAACAACAGCAGCCGGAGGAGCCAGACAGGGTGGCTGCCGGGCGCTGGCCGGCGGCGGTGGTGCGCCGGCAGCACCCCGGCGGCGCCTTTTATTATGCATTGTGTGCGTTGATTTTTAATGCCAAAACCATTGTTTTTGAAATATTTTTTGATTTTTGCATCGATTTCCGTGTCCGTACGGCCCTTAGGAGGCCAAAAATTTTTCCCAGAGGCTCCGGTGTCCAAATCGGACAAGCCTTATATGGATTCTGGGGTTTTTGGGCCTTCTGAACGCAATCGTGAGGTCGGTTTTGGTCTAAAGTGCCTCAAAAAATAAAGACCCCCCAGATCTAATAGAAAACAGGTAGGAAAACCTCTGAAAACTTCAAACCCTCTATGCTTCAACAATGAATGAACAGCCGGCAGCCAGATGGCTCTGATACCATGTAGAAGTTGATAAATGCAACTTCACCTAAGATCACCTGCATGCAAGACTATCACGAAGTGGAAGCAAAAGACAGAAGAGAAAGAAGGCAGCTATGGAGGCCAAAAAGCCAGAGACATCGTGTGCAACAAAAAACAATATATTAATGATATGTTTCTAGATTACAAATGTGATGTAAAAACTCTGTAATGAAAACTATCAAGTGAATCCTTATAAAAGGAAGCATGAAACCCTAAAAGGGAAACCCTAAGGTTAGCTGAAGCAAACTGGAGTAAATAGGGAAGTTACTAATTAGATCATAATGATTTAATTTAGTAACCCGATAGACTATTACTCTAACAAAAAGTGATACTCTTAATCTTCAATGTTGTCTACTGTCGTCGATATGTGATCTTGTTTGGACTTAGTGAGTTGTCCAACAATCTTTGTGGATATTTTCCTTAGGGTGCAGGGTTCCCCATCAGCTGAGAAACATGTTATCAGATGAATCAACTCCTTGGTGATCTTGATCAGTTCCTCCAACCATATGAATTGATTGTGAAAATGAATCAATGCATATCAAATCCATTCCTCCATGAAGATCTCTGGTAAGTCCAAAATGTGTGTCAAACCCTTCATTTGAAGATGTTTGAACTCATCTTTAAGTTTACCATTGTCGCACATCGCTATGTACTTGTATTTTATCATTACCTAACTCAACAATATTGTAATGGATAAACACTCTTAAATCTTTGATCAACAAAAAATAAGATGGAATTAGGGATAGGGCACCGGTTTTCTCAACTTTCATTGCCTTCGATGGGTGTAACTTATGTTCTGGTTCTGACTCCTTTGTTATCTAGATAATTTTAGGTGTAGCAACCCTTGACTCCATAGTGATTTAACAAATTCCTTCTTTGTAGCTCAAACACACCACATTACTTCACACTTGACCACTGCTCTGCTAAATATCTTAGTTAGGACTTTCAAATTTGTGGTTCAATACTTTATAAGTGATTAGCTCAAATAGATCTCACATTCGATTACAATACAAAATCTCACTCTGCTCTTGTAAATTCTCTATGAAATGCAAGATAAATAATTAATAGGTTTGCCTATAATTTATTTTCCCAACAAGTTGTCCAATAGATAGTTGGTACAAAACATTAAATCCAATTCACCTATATCACTCTACCGTTTACAACTTCCATCGGTTAATGCTAAAAGTAGCATAACTTTTTGCAAATGATAAAACTAGTGATTCATAAAAATTCATCTCTATGTAGTTCATCAACATTAATATCAATGCATCTCACTATGCAAATAGATATTACCGCTCATCATTATAAGGGACCAGTTAGATATAACAATGAAATTCAATCCCTAAGAAAAACTTACTTGCTTAGTTTGAGGATGAATCCCCTAAGCCAGAGGATGGTGGGTTATGTGTCGAGATGTTGGCATCCTCTTTACTTTCCTCCTTCACCCATACATTTTCATATCATTTCTCACTTCTTCAACATTAACAATAATTTTACCTTTCTCATCTTCATTGCTTGGTGACCGATTCTTGTATCTACAATCTCTTGCTAAATGTCCAATCTTATGACAATAAAGGAATGTCATACCTGTTGTGCTCTAGGGTCTAACATTACCTCTAGGATTCCTCAATTGACAATTCATAGCCATGTGTCCATAGTTTCCACAAATAATGCATATGATATTCATATTTCCTTCTTTTCTTAGAGCACTCATTGGTTTATTAGGTATCCTTGATCTGCAATGTGTTGCCTTGTGTCCAAATTTGTTGCATGTATAATAGTAGCCATTGAAACTCCTTTCAAATGATCTACTACTCGGTCCTTTATTTGCACTCATAATCTTTATGACCATACTTATTGAAATTTTAACAATAACCATCCATAAAAATGAGTAGTTCTTGAAACATTCATCAGTTGGCTTCTACATACATTAGCAATGTGTCTAAGATTTCCACAATTGTAACAAGTGGGTTTAGTAGGCTTCTTACCGTGTTGAATAGTATAAACCTTAGGAATCTTTGATTGTTGTTCAACACCAGACTTGGATGATTTTCCTTTTTCAAATTTGTTGTCACCGGTATATTCTAGGCCAGAGGTATCTCTAGGTCGTCTTTGATTCTTCAATTGCTCATTGATATTCTGTAGGCTTTGTTCATATTGCTTAAGTTTTTCATTTGTCTCTCTCTCTCTCTCTCTCTCTCTCTCTCTCAATCTTCAAGTCTTCTTTCAATTGTTCATTCTCTTGCCTCGGTGTTTCATTTTCAAGACACATTTGTAAGTTTTAATCACCAGTTTCACTTAGTTTTTCATTCAGTCCATGGTTCTCATGTGTCAATATTTGAAGTATAATGTCCTTTTCTTTGATAAGTTCTTTAGCTTTCTTCTTTGCAGTTTCAATGGTTATTTTTGCATCTTCAGCAACTCTCATTCCTTCAAGAACTTCACACATCCTTATATCTTGAATTTATTGTTCTCTTTTCATCTTGGTTGCTTCTTTAGTTAGGAGATTTTTCTTTTCCATTATATATGCTATTGCTGCCACAACTTCTTCAGAGTTAACACTTCCTTTAGAGAATTCATCAATGTGGTCTAGACTGTCTTTTAGTTGTTCAAACAATTCTTTCATTTTTTCCAATGAATTTTTAAGCTTGTTCTTCAACTCCTCAATCATCTCGTTGGCTGCCTCCAACTATCTTTCATACCTATAGCTTTCCATCTCCTCGGATCTACTCCCCAAGCTATCAAACATTTCCCCTAGAGAGTCTGGGGTCTAATGCCAATTGTTGGAAATAATAGATGCTGAGAAAAGGGGTGAATCGACACTAATAAAACTTTTAGACTCTTACATATACCTTTGAATAGCAGCAAAAGTAACTTCCAAACTATGAAGCACATAATAGTAAGTGTAAAGAAAAAGTGAAATGAATGAAATGACAACACATCCACACACATAACACTCATATTTTTATTGTGGAAACCCTTGGCCAAAGGGAAAAACCATGTTGGGGATGAAACCCACAATCTTCTCATTGCATTAGAAAAGAGTGTTATGTTAGGAGATTACAATATGTCACTTTCTAGGTGAGTCACCCTATTAGGCATGACTGATACCTTATTATAAGTATCTACAGTCCTATTACAAACTACCTTGTTAAAGGATTTAATCCCACTATTACAATGATCACCCTATTAAGGGATTTACAATAAAGTCTTGTGAGAGACTACCTGGTTAAAGGATTTAACTTGTTGAAACTATTAGGAATACAACAATAAAAGTTGACCTGTGAAATGCACTCCTAAATGCTAATCAGATCCTTGATGCTATGTTCTTGTTCAGAACCTAATCCTAAATCTTCTCTGAAATTGGCTCTGTAATCATTGTCCAAGATCTTACATTTCATCAACACTTCAATTATTCTTCTTAACAACATTATATTTTTACAATAGCAACAATTATCACCTTTGATTGTAAACTTAATTAGGGTTTTTGTTTCTCTCTAAAATAGCTTTATCAATCATAAATAACTCATCAAAACATTAAATCCTTACCATGTTGTCCCTAACAAACTTCAAGTTATTATCTCCAATGTTAAATATTCCTTCAATATTATTGGTTAGAATATACCTTGAATTCATAATCAAGTATGTGCACAACTACCTAAGAATTGACTTATTCATCTCTTTAAACAATGTACTGCATTTTTCATGTTGTCTAGATTCATTGAATCATCCACTGTCATAAACAATTTGGCATTGTAATCAAAATTATTCAATAACCTTTACTTTTACCCGTTCACTGAACTGACTGGTTGGAGGTATCTTCATTTATGCCTTTACCGATGTGACCTAAATGGCATGGTCACAAATCTTAGTATACCTATTGTCTTTATACCTTCCAATATATTGATAGGAAACTTGTCTTCCTTAACAGATTTTTCCTTCATGCGTTCTCCTATTCACCGGTTACCTTTCTGACTTTACTTCTCGTTACTGATTGGATATACTATGTACTAGTTGGTATAACTTCATTTACTTACACAAAACTTTCCTACCTATGTAATGGTTTGCCAACAATGACAACCATACTCTGTAAGATCATCGTCAATGAAATCTCTCAACATTCTGATATCAACAATGTGTGTGTGTGTGTGTGTGTGTGTGATGCATCTCAAAATAGTAATTGAATTGAAATGAAACCTACTTTATTAAAGGGCTTTATTGAAATAATGGAATTGAACATGCAAATCAACAAAGTAATAAAAAAAGTAAACTCAGTTCCAAAAACAAAAGACTTGATGACAAAAGTTTTTTCCATTAGTATTCAATGAGAAAATAGTTGTAATAATCCATTGATTACACTACACCGAAAGTCAGGTTTTCATTCAAACAGAAATTGCTAAGCAAGGAGAAACCCGAAGACATAGTTTCAAAGTGTAAACCAACAAGTGCAAATCGAACATGATAAAGTGAAACCCAATAGGAGAAAACCGACAGTGGAACTCAACAAGCAGAATATAGTGCAAACCGAAAGACAGTCAAACTGATTTCAGAGAAAACGGAGCATCGGACACAGAAAGTCAGTTATATCCCAAGAAAAGTGGATCTGACTTCCACGTTAGATAAAACAACTATATTCTATTTATAGAGTCTTGATTTGTTTTAAAACCATTACTTAAGAGACAAGCAACATTATTGTAATAGTTTTAATCAGTCTAACTGATTAAAAACTTTTAGACTAGGAGATCAAGGTCAAGTTGCAAACCTTTGATCATAGAGTTAAGTTGTAATACGTGAAACTTAATTAGGTCAATCTATCTTATAAATAGATTTTTTAATCATTCAATTATCATGGATGAGAGGATGAATGTATCCAACGAGCACATCTATGGATTAGACTGAGAGTTTCAAGAAGCAAAACAACAACAGATGAAATTGGTTATCAAGAACCAAGAACAGAGGTTACTGAGCATCAGAGGTATTAATCAATCACATTAGGTGATAGATTTATACATGTGATTTGTAATAGATCTATAATCAACAATAGTTAGATTGCATACACTCAGTTCAATAAGTATTTTTGTCTGCATTCTAACAAGTGTAGCAAATAGAAGAAATCCTTTCAAGAAAGGTGGATTTAACAATCCTATTGTAAATCTCTTAACCGAGTGCACACTAAATAGTGTTGCTAAAGCTCTTAACAGAGTAGACCTTAACCAGTCTCCATAGATACTCCTAATAGGGTAGATCATCAGAAGTGATCAAAATTGTAAGCCTTAACCGACCCCTTCCAATCTGCAGACAGTGGAGTTTTTGTGGGTGCCATCCCCGCCGCAGTTTTTACCTTCTAACAAGGGTTTTCTACATTACCATATTTTTTTTATGTGTCAATTAATTTCATGAATGTTTCTATGAATGTTCACATGTTTGTTAAAGTTTATGAATTGATATATCTTACACAAAGATAGTATAGAATAGATGGTTGGTTAAACAATTGATTACACAATGGTTAAAGGATAAAAGAGATAAAAGTTTTAGAGGTACTGATTCACCCCTCCCCTCTCAGTACACACTTCCCATTATTTCCAACATGGCTATCTACTAGGTCAACTCAATCAAATTTATGCATAATTGGATAAATATGATAACTCAATCATACACACACGTGTGTGTGTGAGTGTACACATACACATACACATACACATACACATACACATACACATACACATACACATACACATACACATACACATACACATACACATACACATACACATACACATACACATACACATACACATACACATACACATACACATACACATACACATACACATACACATACACATACACATACACATACACAAACGCACACGCACACGCAAACACAGACACATACACACACACACGCACATGCACACACACACATGCACACACACGCACACACGCGCGCGCGCACGCACACACACACACACACACATCATGTATTTCAGTAAAATAGTAATTGAATTAAAGTGAGACCTAATTTATTAAAGTGCTTTACTTAAATAATTGAATTGAACATGCAAATCACCAAAGTAATAAAAAAAGAAAACTCAATTCTAAAAACAAAGTTTAGTCTACTAGGTCATTGCCAAAGTAAAGCCATAAAGTCTTTACCTGTGATGAAATGTTATTGTCTTCTACTCTTCTCCAATATGAATCCTTGAAGCCTACAAAACAGGTGTCATGCATAAACCTAATCATCATATCAGAATATAGTATATCCAATTGTATTAAACCCACAATTACAAATACAAATACAAAATAAGAAAATTCTTAGATAACCATATTTCCCAAAAGAGTAGGTGTGTTGACAAACACAATTTCATTGTATCATCGAAGATCGTTGCAACCGATTCAACTCTCATACATATCCCATACCTGCAAAAAAATAGTAACAACTGGGGGTAGTGTAGCTTCCTAACATCAAATCATCCTTGCTTAATTGCATGCACAATAGTTGTTATCTCATTTTAAATAGTCATCAAAATAATCAGCTTGCTAATTAACATGAAAATCAATGATGTTGTGCAAGTCCACATGATTTATAAGTGTTTGCCACCTTCTTGAAGTCAAATATTTATGGAATATTCCAGTGGTACATCTTCTATCTTGTATATCTAAACTAGGATTTTAGCAAGGTTGACAAAAAATTGTAAATCATGTGGATACATCAATACAAGTTATCACATTATATAACTCAAGAAAGTAATATTTGAAGTGAAATTTAACCTGTTTCATTTTCTCAACCACAATAGACAAACTAAAAGACCTTTTTGGTATAGAATTGTGATGGACAAAGGTAAATTAATGCGAATAGCCTTGTCACAACATAATTCAACCCCAAAAGGTCCCTAAGTAATGTTTCATGTGTTATAAAACATGAAAATCAGAATGCAAATTCAATTTTATAAATTCATCCAAATGTGCATTCTGAATGCATTCATTTATGAATGTTGAATATCGAATTTGAATATTAGTGAGAAACAATCAATTATTTCATACTTAATTAGGAGATGTGCAACACAAGCTGAATTTTTATTGCTTGCAGACATTCGGTTATTTCATACTTGCATATCCTATTTAATTCTCATTTGTGTGGATACACACACACAATCATGCAAACAAACATATACATATAGATACATATATATACACGTGTGTCTCCATGATTGTATATGTATATACACATAATTAATTAAATAAAACCCATTTTTGAATATGTAAAGTACCTATAATTAAGTGCTTAAGTGTTTGTGCCCGTTCACAACTCTCTTAACCGTGTTAGGAATGGGGGGCCACATATCCATAATTATACATAATTTTGCATTCATATTCATAACTATGCAAGCATACGTTAAACCAAACACAATCAATAAAGTTTAACATTAAACTTTTGCTTGTTTTGACTCAATCAAAATTTAACTTTTGTATTAATGGTTATATCAAAATTTTGTACCCATGTTTGCACAATTACAATACAGAATATCAATTTGCATTCAAGTAGACTAGCCCTGCATGTGAGGAGATATCACCCAAAAAAATAGATGCAATAAGTGTAAGTAGGAAAATTTGCACATCCCTAAGTGTACAAATGTTTTAATTTTGTGAAAAAGGGCAACTCCATAGTGGTAGTCGACGATAACAAATTTCTCATGAGGTGTACAAAAATCTTGATGACTAGCATTGAAGATTGCAACAGAATTGTCATCAATATAACATGAATAGGTGAAGAGATACCATGGTTCCACCATAAGGTCTTGACAACCCTCTCTAGTCAAATAAAAAATTATGCCAAGTCTGCCAGAGATGATGTGTGGATCGATATTTTGAATGACCTCAGCAACTTTTGCCCGGTTGCGGGGTACCATGACATGGTTACAAACCTCTAAAACCCAATGAAGTCTACTTGTAACTTGAATGAGGGTAGAAAAGACAAGGTCATAGATTACCCCATCGTGTAGATGCGAGTCACCTACATTGTGTTGCACAAGATAGACAACAGCTTCCTTGAGATCGTCATCTTGCACGACAAATAATCTAGAGCACTGGTCTTGCAATGACTCCTTGAAAGGACAACATTGAATACCAAATGTTTGATCCATCAAGAACACCTAAAACAAAGGAACGTTTATGAAAAATAAATATGTATGCCAATATAATGATGTAAACATGGAAGGTAGTAAGAATATCATTGTTTAATTCCATCACTGTACACACAAGAGATGAAGCATTCTTGATGGGCACAATAAAACATATATGTAAATGTGCACATATGGGTACAACAATTTAATGTTACCTTGAATACAAATTTATGTATACATAACCATAATTGTGCATATTTATACATAATTATGTATATGTATACATATTTAGGTATATGTATACATAATTATGTATATGAATTATTAGTGAGAAAGCCTAATTTAAAATTACAATGTAGGTAAGTGTAATTGGAATACATTTACACAATCATTGTTTAACTCCATCACTGTACATACAATAAAGGAAGCATTCTTGATGGGCACACTGTTATGTGGAGGTTGTAGAGTAGAGCACAAACAGTTATAGAGCTAAGATGGAGAGCTGCGATGCAGAGGGGAATGGAAGGAGAAGAGTTTTGGTGGGGAAATGGAAAATAAAGTTGTGAAAACAGTATTTTGTAGGGCTCCCAAATGAACTGACATTCGCCCCAACCATTCCTCTTTCATATGTATATGTAAAATTATGGATATGTATACAAAATTATGCATATCTATACGTAATTATGCATATGTATACGTAATTATTCATATGTATCTATATTTATGTATATCTATACATAATTATGTATATGTATAACTAATAACCCTTTATGCATAATCCTTTATTGTAATCCTTTATGCATACGAATAATCATTTTACCAAAATATGAAAACCCTCAATGACATTTGCAAAATAATAGACATTTTAAGGAAACATAACACATTTGAATAAACAATGACACAAGATACCAAAATGCATGAATGGGGAAGGAAAATCCATTATTTTATTGCACAATA
>MU226014.1:1202253-1232491 GCA_018584345.1 Thuja plicata | reverse complement strand
TATATATATATATTTTTTTTTTGTACACAAACATTACGCGTGTATCCCTAGAAGCAACATTCATCATTTTATTGTAACCCTTTATGCATACAGATAATCATTTAACAACAAAAATATGCATGAGATAAAACATAAGCAGGTGATGGAGGAGGTAACTGTGATATGATTATAAAATGTGTATTGATGCAGTAACTTTGATGTATATGGTAATAAAATGAAATAGGCTACATTATTTAGAACCTTCAACTAAAAACATCCACAAAAAAACATAGTGATAAATTTATTGAAGCATACAGTATTAAACTTCTATGTTGAAAGACATAATCGATGCAAATACTTACAGGCACTGCAAACAGTATCAATGAATAATGAACATAACAATAAGTTTAGTATAAACTGAATTGCATAAACATAGAATAAAAATCCATCATTTTATTGTAACCCTTTATGTATAGTGAAATCATTTAACAACAAACCGAAACCCTCGAGTACATTTACAAAATAATAAACATTATTCAGGAAATGGAATGCATTCAAATAAATGATGGCAACAAATACAAAAATGCATGAGTGTGGAAGGAAAATCCATCATTTTATTGCAACCCTTTATGCATACAGATAATCATTGCTACAGAAATCTAAAAACCCTCAATGACATTTGCAAACTAATTGCGATTTTAAGGAAATGAAACACATTTGAACAAACGATGACAACAAATACCAAAATGCATGAACAGGGATGTAAAATCCATCATTTTATTGGAACCATTTATGCATACAGATAATCATTAAACAACATACCAAAACCCTCAACTACATTTGCTAAATAACAAATGTTTAAAGGAAATGGAACACATTTGAACAAATGATGACAAAAGATACCAAAATGCATGAACGGGGAAGGAAAACCCATCATTTTATTGCAACCCTTTATGCATTTGAATAATCATTGAACAACAGATTAAAACTCTCGAGTACATTTGCAAAATAATAAATATTTAAAGGAAATGGAACACATTTGAACAAATGATGACAAAATATATCAAAATGCATGTACACAGAAGCAAAATCCACCATTTTATTGTAACCCTTTATACATACGGATAATCATTTAACAACAAATTGAAACCCTCGATGACATTTGAAAAATAATGAACATTGAAGGAACTAGAATTCATTTACAAAATCATTATTTAACTTAATCACTGTACATACAATAAACAAAGCATGCGTGATGGACACAACGTTACCTAGAGTATGCATAGCAGAGCACAGACGGTTGTGGAGATAAGATGGAGAGCTGAGTTGCAGAGCGAAATGGTAGGAGAAGAGTTACGATGGTGAAAATAAAAAATAAAGCTGTGAAAGTAGTGTTTTTTAGGGCTCCCAAATGAACCGACATTCTCCCCTGCAGAGGCCTATTATGTGGCACATGGGTAACTAAAATGGGGCCACGGGTGATTTTTTGGCCCCCCATTCCTAACAGGATTAAGATAATATTGAACGAACCCATACACTTAAATACTTTATTATACTTTATATATTAAAAATTATTATTATTATTATTATTATTTATAATTGGATTTAAAAATGAACCACTATTGGGGTTCCTAGTGTCTAGTATCAGGTGACAAGTTTTTTGGCCACTTTTTTACCTATATGCACGTAACGACTTCTACAGAGTGGATCATTATTGGTGAGAAGATGAAATCGCATACGAGAATGATAACAATAAAAATCAAGAAATTTCAACATCGTTTGGTACCTCAATTGAGTGCACAAAGTTAGCTATAAACACTACCGGGTATCTTCCCCTAGGTAAAATTTTAAGTGACAAGTTTTAGTCTTTCAGTTTTAGGCTCGTAGTGATAATTTAAAAAATATATATAAATATTAATACTCATTGGCTTAGATGTTCTTTTGAGGTATATTTCTAAATTATCTAAAATTTACAAAAGAAAATAGTTGGTATTTTCCTTGAACTTAGGAGAAAATTTAACTTCCACATTCTCCAGAGATCTAAATCTACCCTTGAATTTTTTAACTGCATATTCTAGATCAATCATACATTTGCAGTCCTAAACCTATATCAATTGTCTTAGATGCTCCTTTGAGATATTATTGTAAATTATTTGAAATATTTATAAAAAAAATTCCTTAAACTCAAGATGAATTTAACTCCTCATTTTCTAGGGAATGAAATCTAACCCTTAACTTTTCAATTTTGAATCCTAATTGTATCCTACATTTGTAGTCCTAAGCCTAGTTTGTGATTGCATGTGAGGCCTTGAATCACCTTTTCTAAGGTCATTATTAATCATGTGCCCAAGTCAAGTCACCATAACTAGTTGTAACATACCAACATAAATGCTAAATATTTGAACTTGACTATCAAGGTGTTGTATAAAAAGGAAAATCCTTAGGTCATTTGATCATCAAAGAGGACCTTAAAAATAAATATCATATCGCTACAAAAACACTTATAAAACATATTAGTGCATGACATCAACATTTACCTTCATGAAGGGAGACACATAAGCATTTGTATTCTATTTGGTGTGTCTACTTCATCTACATAATTTGGTGAACCCCTCTAAGGTTTACCTTCTTTCCTTATTTATTATCTAAATTTTTTGAATTTCCCTCTATTTTCTATCTAAAATTTGTATCATCATTATGCTTTCTTTCAATTGTTATAGTGTTATTCCACTTACATTGGTGCAACCAACTTTTCTTACAAGTCCCCTAAGGTTTGAACTCAAAATTTTATCCATCTACCTTGATGTTTTAACCCTAATATCTATAGTTTTTTTTCACCTTTTTAATATAAAATATGATTTTATTCAATTCTAATTTGGATCCCTTTGTGTGCCTTCTCATTGCTATTTATTAGAGACCATTTTCTACCTTCCCAACTACATGCATGTTTCTTATCTCACTGTACTTTATGACCTAGCTCTCTATCAATATAATGTGTCTAGGGATGATCTTTATCATGATGATATCAATTCTCCATTGACTACTCATGATATTGTTATGCTTGGTGATGATATTTTACCTATATCTTGTCATAGTTATATAAACTTGGGTTAGGTGTTTTGATGTTTTATCTTCTCAAAGAGCATATTGATATTGATACACGTGTTTTTATCTTCTTCTTTGCATAATGTTGATTTATATTATTATCATATTCCTTTACCATCACATGTCATTGTCATAGATTTCATTTATGACTTATTGATCGGTGATGCATTACATGGATATTTGTGCTCTTGATGAGGAATTCATGCTTAGTAATATTGATGATATTAGTTATTCCTTTTTACATTGTTAATTTATCTTTATGTATGTAATGCAAGCACAGTTCTAATATGGGTGGCGATATGGTTAGGGTGGAGCTATCTAAGATTGAAGATGGGTTTCTCAAAAACCCATGTGTGGTTACGTACTTGAAGGAGGGAGGATTTTACCTTTACATGGAAGCCATGGAGGGTAGTGATGAGCTAATTTCGATGCAGATGGTTAATTCTTGGGATAATCGCAAGGTAACCATAAATGGGATAACCTTTGAAATCAATGAAGAGGTTATTGCCCAAGAAACGAGGCTTTCCATTGAAGGGAGGAAGTGGAAAAAGGTATCAAAAAGCAGAGACGATACTAGCTTCAAAAGATTTTTCAAGAAATCAGAGATTTCAGTCTGGATTCGTGGGGGCTTCAAACAGGAAGTGCTTCTTGATCCTTAGAATGAGGTATGCCTAATTTTGATGAAATACCTTACTCTTGAAGGCCATTTTGGCACCTGATATAACTACCACTTTCCTCTGCTTAACCATTTTTGCTACAATGATACTATATCCTTTCCTTTTTTCCTGCTGCTCTCGCTTGAGGCTTCGGTGATGGGTGTGAGAGATAAGAAAAAATCCAAGAAAAAATATTGCATTCTCCACTAAGGCCTTATTCTCCATCTTTATAATTTCCACCTTGCTTTGTGCCCTCCTAGAATTGTCACTCTGTAGGATATTAATACCCCCTCTGCTAATGTTCCTAAGTAATTAAAGGCTTCACATTCCCAACCCACCTCCTCCTCCAAAATGCATACTCTCGCGCGTAATATACCCAAGAAAGACAAAGTGGGTCTGGTGGGAGGAACTCAAATCAACATTGATTTAGAGGAGGAAGAAGATGATAATGACATCAGGAGGACGTCCCATAGAATTTCCTCCAACACTCAGTTCAAATAGAAAGAAGTTAGGAAAATATATTTGGAGGACGAAGAAGAGGAGGGGGATTCAGAGGAGGATGAACGGAGGAAGAAAGGAAGTAGCCAGGAAAAAAAAGGGGAAAAAAATAAAAAAAGATGAGGACATCTCTGACAGAGACATAGGCAAACTCACCTCGCCCAAGGAGGAAGCTGAGATAAGCCAGGAGTCCTCCCATATTTTGGCAAGTTTTAAACTTCCCACTGTCGATTTATCCAAAAAGAAGTCGTTTGAAGAAAAGCATTAGCAGTTGCCATTTACTGCCACCTCGCCTTCTGGTCTGCATGTGGACTCTGATACTAAGAAGAAAACTGGGGGTAATAAGGAGGAGGTCCCGGAGGAGAGTGAGGTGGACACTCAAGGTGAGGAGGTACCTATACCAAATGTAGGAGGAAATTAAGCGTCTTCAGGCCTCTTCTTAGATTTTAGTCTCCAAAAAGGACCTTTAGGAGGTGAAGGAGGAAATCAGAGAGCTAGGTGAAATCTTCAATAGAATTGTGGAGTTCACTGTCAAAGTAATGCATTCAGCGGCTACAACTCTTCACCTGCTGTACATGGAGAACTCGAAGACCCCTGGGGAGGAAAAGAATGACAGGAAGCGGAGGATTGGCTGAAGCTAATGCTTAATGAAGGGGGTAAAAATTCCAAGTAGTTTCTTTGTTCTTTTTTGATGAATTTTTCTGATAGCATTTTATGGTGGTTGGCTGTTTTGGGCCTTGTTGTTGTTCTGTTTAATTATGCTGGTTGTAAAACTGTTACTTTCTTTCTTGCTTATGATAGTTTGTTTTCAAACATTGATGATACTGACATTCATAGACTAGTTACCAACTTCGCGGTGAAGTTGGGGTCTGTTGGGGTTAACAGGTTGGTTACCAACTTCATGTTGAAGTTGGGGTATGTTGTTTCTAGTTACTAGTTTTTTATTTTCAAAAAATGGATTGGCTGAGGGTGTGCTGACTTTGATTATGTCCTGGTAGTCTGGCACTTCTCATGCTGGCTTTGTTTTCTTGTTGGGTAAGCCCCCTTGCTCTGGCTGCTTTTTTAATCAAAAATAATAATCTATTATTAATAACTACTTCAATTAAAAATGTATTGTAATGGTTTGGTTTATCTTGTATTACTTATAACTCATTCACTAACACTGGCAACTAATTTTATTGAGATTTTTCTTTCCCTAGAGTGATTAAGGATTTTGTTGATTTTTTATGTTTTATCACGCTACATCCTTAGATACTTGTCCATCATTCACCTAATGTTAATATGGCTTATGCTTTCACTTCCCCTATGAATTCATTGGTATTTTACAATGGTCCATCTAACAGAGGTTGTGTTCCTACTTGCTACCAATATTGAAATTTATTTTATTATATTAATAACTAATAAATCTAAACATATGTTACCCATAATATTTCATGTGACATCCACTTCATTAAATTACCATGTTTTAGGCTACATATATTAGAGAATGACTAGTTAACTTATTTACAACCTATATCATGGTTCACCCACTCAAGTTAACAATCAAAGCACACAAATAGTATGATTTAAGTGATGAACTTCAAAGTGCTCAAGTTAATACTTTTATTTAAGATGTATTGGGTACACCAACTTCATATAGATACATATTACAATAGAATTATAAAATAATATTTAATATAAATTATTAGAGTTAAACAACTACTTCTAAATGAAGGTATGTTAGCAATAAAAATCATGATATTTACTTTGACTCTAGTGAAATTCCACGAGGTGGTGTTATTTGAGAGCATTTACTTGTATAGCATAGTGGGTTGTCATAGTTTAAATAAAAGGAGTTCCTTTGTTGATAATTGACTGATATAATCATTAATTATCTACTTCATAATTTTCACTATATATTACACATTCATTTTAGTATTTGTTCTCTCGTTATATTTTAGAATTCATTTAGATTCTCAAGCCTTAAAACCTTTGTTAAGATGTTGTGTAGACCTTATCTAGTTTAATATTTGTTTCTAATAACTTCCTAACTTTATAAAATATTATGCCCTTCTAGATATTCATGTGATCATAACAATGGTCTTTGTCACTAGTGTAATGCGATAGTGTGTGCGCATGTACTCAACTATTTAAAAATGGTGAAAAGTTATTTCTTATGGTGTTTGTATTTTTTTAAATAGTCATTATATAAGAAATTTAATTAAAAACACAAATTTAAATATTCATTTAGACTTATGCAACTATTTTAGAATTCTATCTATCTATTAATATTTGAAATTTAGAAAAAACTTATTCTTTGAGCATTATGAAGTGTCTTCTTCCAATTATGTGAAGTATCTATAGTTCTAGTCCTCCATAGTAATTATCTTCCATAGCTTTATCTTATGTCTAAAATTTTATGTTTCACACTCTTTCTCCAATATCCTTTTCTATACATATAATCACAAGCACTCACATGTACAAACTATTATGGGTTTAAATAAGCATTTTGCCTAAATGAAAGATGCCAACTAGGGAATCCTTGCTTAAATACATAATTTTGTTTGATATTTCATCTTTGAACAGTGTGAGACTAACTTTTGGGTTTTTTTCCTAATTTCTGATATTTTTGTATTTTTTGTATTTTTTTATGCCAAAAGTAATGCAATGCTTGAAATGGAAATAAACACAACAATGACACTTTTTGGACTTTTCTACTATAAAATAATAAATTGATCAGGAAATCATATTTCTGATTTTTATTGCAGCAAACACCAATATCAAGAAATGAACAATTTATAACATCCACAGTCAAATTGGGCATACCAGGAGTCCAACGCTGACCTGGAGGTGTACTTTTTATTGACTAAGTAGATAAATAATGCAATATAAGAGCTTCTAGAGGGTAGCAATTGCTTCAATATGATTTATTCATATCAACTATAATTATCTTAAAATTTTATTGCTAAAATAGGTAGATCTAAAATAAATCCCAAAAAGATGCCAAGCAAGATCTCTAGATTTTGACCGATTCTTTCACTGAAATGTTGATATCTTCCACACGTGTCTGTACAAACCTATTTAATCCACTTATTTATTGATCGTTATGCATGATAATAATTTCCACACTTATCCAAACCCTAAATATTGCTGTATTGTTTATTTGTCACCCCAACAACTCTAGAAGTGGTACGACCAACCTAAGAAATCCATGTGGGGCTCGAAGAGGATAATTGTTGCCTTCAATTACCTCCACTAACTAATCCTCTTGTTGTTGTAGGCCCGTAAATGCTGATAAAGACTGAATTTTGAATCCCAAACAAAAATTTTGAGGAATTCCTCTAAAATATGGCTTGGCTTTCGTCCAAGCTGCGTGGAATTGAAGATTTTTCATTCTCCAACACCTGCATGTTGTTGATTTAATCTCAGAGCTGCAATTTCCCAAAGAGATATGAAAAATAAATAATAGAATGTGTAAAATGACCTCCAAATGTCTTTCTTAAAAGGCTCAAACATTAGGTCCTCACTTTTAGGGTTTCCATGATTTCACCTTATTATTTTTAATAAAATATAAGCCTTTACTTAAAAATTGACCCCTTAGGCATCGTATTTTTTCATTATAATGTTTTACATTTTATGCCTCAAACATCTAAGAAAAGGGGGCCAACTTGTTATAAGTTATTTTATTATAAAGTGATTATAATATCACTTTAAAATTTATTTATTTATATCCACAACTTAAGAAATATTAAAATATTTCCTTATTTATTCATAAAATACAATCTGGGGCTCCGATCTGAATTTCGTCTGAAGCACTGTGATCTTCAATGATGACTAAACCCTGCAGGCTAAATGACAATTCCTCCTACAAATAGGTACTTGCCCTAAAAAATAGGAACCTCACTCCAAACTCCAAAAATTACTAAAGAGGCTCTTACTCTGTTATGTGGGCCCTGAGGTGGTCATCCAGTCAACTGTAAGTTCTCCCTAAAAAATTGGAGACCTACTTAAAATGTAGGAACTATCATTTGAAGGCTCAAAATGGCTCAGATTGCCCCTGAAATGCTCTATGACCCCCAAAATGGGTCCCCTAACCATCTCATTGACCTATGAGAACTCATGTGATAGGTCAACCCTCTGCTCATCTCCTATTGCCTAGAAAGGGGACATTACAGTCCTCCCTTCCTAGATATTGTGTGTCCTCAAGCAATTTGCACTTGCACACTTAGCACCAATCCCTGGATCCCATACTAATCTAAGACATATCACTCCACCAATCCGTTGTGCTAATCTAATAAAAATGTTTGAATACCACAAACCTTGAAGCAACATATGAGAATCCATGTAAAATAATGTACCAAAAAAATCAATACCCAAATCCCAAATCAAAATATAGGTCCTATTGTACAAGATGTAAGAGAATTATATCTCATCATCATCACAAGGTAATCATACGTGTATGTAGAGCATCTAAACAACACAAAAATGCACTCCCATGTGCCATGCAGTTAACGACCACCATGCCTCGTTGTCATGACTCAGACCAAAAAACTAGATAATGTCATGGGCATCATCATACCAATACAACCCACAAAAAGCCATCTCATACTTCATATCCATCTAATAACATACTCCCACATAATCCCAAGTAACTTAATAAGGGATGTAGACTAAGAAAAATTAGGAAGTGCAACATAATACCAATTAGGACAACAACTATCCCATGTAGAACCTATAAAGTGTAAATCTCCAATAAATAAGTAGATTGCTTCTCTATCATCACTATGGAAGTCACCAAACATCCCATCAACTCTAGGTGGGAAGTAATCAAATTCGTACCTAACCACCTCTACCTTGACGCTTACAATGCAAGGTCTCAAAATTGACTCATGAGATGAAAGATAATTGTTGATCAAACTTAAAAAATCAAGCTTATGCTTACCCTTCTTCAACATATCTATGTTTCCCTCTTCTTCCCTTGGAATAAATAAAGATCCAATGGATGAATCTCTATGTTCCCTTGCATCGTCTAACTAATTGCGACATTCTTTGATTATTTGGAGATGTTGTCTTGTTTGGACAACAAGCATTTTCGCTTGGGTAGCTCTATGTAACCAATATGCATTTAACCTTTGTAAATGTATCATCCACTCCAAAGGACACAAAATCAGACTTATGATGGTTTGTATCATTCCCATCATCATGCCTCGTGCTTGCACCATGTGTACTCACAAATATAGAATGTAAATCATTATTCCCTTCTTGACCAAAGGTTGACATATCTTGAGGTATTGAAGATATGTCACTTTTGTTATAAACTTCAAAATTATCATCATGTGTTCTAGTTATGTTTTTGAGCCCTTTAAGTGCATTATCATAAAAAAATTCATGGCCAACACTTGCATCCGGGCCTTCATGAGTATTCTTGAGTGAAAAAGCTACAATATTAAGAGGATGAGGGTGTAATATATTGCACCCCAAAATAGACTTGTGGGATCCTCTTCCATGCTTCCATTGTAATTATCGAACAATACCAAATCTTGATTCTTCACATGCTTGGATAGACGTGGCCTAAAGAAGTCTTCAACTTTGTTGTTATACGATTCAAAATTAGACTGCCTACATACTAAACTTGTCATTCCATTCTCAAGTTGAATACCATCATCAATATCATTACCTCCATGTGAAATAAATTCTACCTCATGATTAGAACCGTTGATGCAAATATTAGAATAGACATCATACCTTGGTGTCATGTTTTCAACATCTCTAATGGGTTGTGCCCTGATTGTAATCTCTTCCAAATTTTGACCAATGGCTTCTTTACTATCTTTTAATATTTATTTCCCTTTTTTCTGTTAATATGGACTTGAAACCCTCAAGTCACCTTCATCCTCATCTGGTATACCCAAGAATTGTGTGAATGAAAGCATGTCATGTATCTTTTGAGGAAGGGAACAATACTTATCATAGCTTGCCATAATTGCTTTATTTATTTGTGAAACATGAAGACTCTTAGTTGTTCTAGTAGATGGAGAAAAACCACTAGCATGCCAAAATTTCCTTGACATTGTGTCATTAAGTCTCTACAATTGAAATTTGATCATACGTTGCATTTGTAACACTTTTTCCCATCCATGTTTATCGTTGAACAACCCTGCCATAAAGACCTATCACATTGTCTAACCTGGAAACCGGTCCAATTGAAGTATACACAACATGAATTCATCTCACAGGTTGGCAAAATCGAAGCTCAGATACCACTGAAAGATGCCAACTAGGGAATCCTTACTGAAATACAAAATTTTATTTGATATTTTTTCTTTGAGCGAAGGGAGGCTAATTTTTTTTGGTTTTTTCTAATTTCTAATTTTTTTTTTTGTATTTTTTGAGTTTTTTAATGCAAAAAGTAATACAATGCTTGAAATTGAAATAAACACAACATTGACACCTTTTTGGACCTTTCTACTATAAAATAATAGACAAATCAAAAAATTAGAATTCTAATTTTTATTGAAGCAAACACCAATATCAAGAAATGAACAATTTATAACATCCAGAGTCAAATTGGGCATACCGGGAGTCCAGTGTTGAGCGGGAGGTGTACTTTTTATTAACTAAGTAGATGAATAATGTAATATAGGAGCTTTTATAGGGTAACAACTGCTCCAATGTGATTTATTCTTATCAACTATAATCATCTGAAACTTTTATTACTGAAATAGGAAGGTCTGGAGCAAATCCCAAAAAGTTGTCAGGCAAGATCTATGGATTTTGACTAATTCTTCCATTGAATTGTTGATATCTTCTACATGTCCCTTTACAAACCTAGTTAATCCACTTATTTGATTATTAACACACTTGACAATGAAATTCCACACTTATTCAAACCCTAAATACTGCTAAATATTGTTGTATTATTTATTTTCCACCCCAATAACTCTAGAAGTGGTACGACCAACCTAGGAAAGCCATGTGCGGATTGGAAATGATAATTGTTGCCTTCAATCACCTCCAATAATTGATCCTCTTTCTATTACTGACCTGTAAATGTTGATAAAGGCTGTATTTTGAAGCCCAAATAAGAATTCTGAGTGAATTCCTCTGAAATATGGCTTGGGGTTTCATCCAAGCTTGCGTGGAATTGAAGATTTTTCATTCTCCACCACCTGTATGTTGCTGATCTAATCTCAGAGCTGCAGTTTCCCAAAAAGAGATGAACAATGAATAATAGAATGTATAAAATGACCTAAATGCCTTTTTAAAGGGCTCAAAACCCTAGGCCCTCACTTTTAGGGTTTTGATAATTTCACCTTATTATTTTTAGTAAAATATAAGCCTTTACTTAAAAATTGACCCCTTCGCCATTGTATTTTGTCATTATAATGTTTTCCCTTTTTATTACAAAATTTATGCCTTAAATGCCTAGGAAAAGGGGGCC
Organism: Thuja plicata; assembly: GCA_018584345.1. NCBI lineage: Eukaryota > Viridiplantae > Streptophyta > Pinopsida > Cupressales > Cupressaceae > Thuja > Thuja plicata. The sequence continues at coordinate 1,220,833 of MU226014.1, read as the reverse complement.
AACTTATTATAAGTTATTTTATTATAAAGTGATTATAATATCACTTTAATATTTATTTATTTTATTTATATTCACAACTTAGGAAATATTAAAAAATTTCCTTATTTATTCATAAAATGCAATCTAAAAAATAGGAACCTCACTCCAAACTCTAGAAACAATAGGAACCTCACTCCAAACTCCAAAAACTGCTCAAGAGGCTCCGACTCTGCTCTGTGGTCCCTCGGGTGGTCATCTAGTCAACTGCTAGTTCTCCCTAAAAAATATGAGACCTCCCTAAAAGTAGGAACTATCGTCTGAAAGCTCAAAATGGCTCACACTGTCCCTGCAATGCTCTATGACCCCCATAATAAGTCTCCTAACCATCTCATTGACCTGTGAGAACTCGTGTTATAGGTCAACCCTCTGCTCATCTCCTGTTGCCTAGAAAGGGGATATTACACTAAACTAGTACACAATCAAAAATTATATTTGGTATGACATTAAGGTTGAAATAAACCATTAAAGATCCTAAGGTAACCCACCAAACAATTGTAACCACTTTTTGCATCCTCCCTATAACTTTTTACCCCTATATCTTTCTATAGGAATAGTAGATATAAGCTTTATAAGTGATGTAATGAATGATGGATATATATGATAAAACTATAAATTAAGAGTTATAGATGCAAAGGAAAACATCACCTATATTAAGAACTACAATAGCATAATTCTAGTTGTCATTCATATCATAGTGCGATGATTTAAGTATTGCATTATTTTTGTTTCCACAAAGTTTCAAACTCCCGCAAGGCTATTGTGATCACAAGTTTAATGTCCTCACTAATCCACTCTTGTGGATTTTAAATTGGCATTAATTTTTTTGGTATTCATGCCAAGTGACTTGTTTCTCTATATTATGCTCTAGACCCTTGTTGGGCTAGTGTGGTGCAGGCTTTGTTCCCTCTTGAGCTATTGTGCTTGTGAGTATGGACTATTTGTGTTGATATTATTATTTCATGTCATGGATGAGGTGACCCATTTGTGGCCTCGCTTATTGTGAGTCAAGATACAAATTCCCTTTCATTGATAAAATTTTAAAATATCTAGTATGGATATCATTTCATGTTTTTACTCTAGAGGCCCACATTCTTATTTTAGCACAATTCTTCCTTTCATATCGAGTCACAACCATGGAAAGAAACCCACTACCATTCTTTTGGATTGTAATCACCCATTATATATGCATATTCCAAATATTATTCTATAATAGTTACACATTTATTTTCTATCCTTAAACCACTTCTACCAACCTTCCTCAACTTCAACCTTTCAATCAAGTAATCTCTTTCTATTTTCTCCTATATATCATATCATTTCAATTCTCAGCTCTAGTATTGTTACATCAATAATCTATTATTGTTTAATTTATATTTACACTTCAATTTTTTTTATAGGAAAGTAAATTAGATTAATGGTTTAGGGTAAAAAAATAATTTGAGTTCACATAAAGGGGAAACATCAAGATAAATAATCTTGATGGTAACAAATACTTGTTTTGTAAAAAATGGGTGCCAGGATTTCAAATTGAAATTTATACCCATGAGAAATGCATAAATGTTTTGATTTTCAAAATGGCAACTTGTGTTATTTTTCAAAATGGGTACTCATTTCTAGTTACAAAATACTTTTTGCTCCTTTATAAAAGGATATGTGTTTTGGATTTGTTGAACAACCTCATGTAACTAAGAGGGGGGGTGTTAAGTTTTGAACCAAAAATGCATAAAACAAAGATAAGATAAATAAATAACACATGAACACCATAGATAACCTATGAAAACCCTCCTACTCGAGGGAAAAACCCAGCCACATCTGAAAATTTGATCCTTTGTTCAGTGTTCAAACTAAATACAAAGCTTCACAAGCTTATTTTTATACCCAACAAACTTAATGAACTTCACCAATCTCATTACAAGAAGGATCAACACACAAAATGATTACACATAGAATATATAACCAAAGTCTGAACTAGATACAATATGAACGTATGACATAGATACAAAAAACAACAATTGTTGATCTAGATACAATATATGTAAGACCTTAAGTATCACATAGATACTCAACACAAAGTGATGGATGCACAAAAATGATAATCTATTGATCATACATCCAATGTATGAAGTACATAAGAATAATAAAAATAGAAACTGATATGCCTCTAATGACACTTCTCTACACCCCAACATTGCATCACACACGCTTGAATAATCAACACTCACACCCACCCAATGCAAGATATAGCCAAGAAAGATTAATACAAATGTAGACAAAGAGACACAATAGTAGTTACATCTCGTGTTGTTTTGTCTTCCATCAATCCGCATAACTCTCTCTTTATTGAACCCCTTTCTCAAGATACAATATCATTCGATGAAAATAGAGGGAGCCCACATCATGACTGATGCCAACAAGCATGGTAATTACAACATAGCTTGATGATGCTTGCACTCCATATAGACGGTGATGGTTATGAGAGAATCATTTTACCTACACATCAATCGACACCTCAAATATGAAGACCACCACAAAGAATAGATGAACACGGTGGAAATATGAGCCGACAACAATAAAGTAGCTACTTCAAAACCATACACACATAGACAAAAAAAGATACGGTAGAATCAAACATAACAACAACACAACCAAGGAAACTGAATAATGATAACTCTTTAGAGGTACAAAAAATGTCTCCTGCATCTACCAACATTAACACTCCCTCTTAGAAAAGGAGATATTTTTAAAGATTCTCATGTCATGGAATCTCTCAACATGACAAACAAAATAACTACACTCATATGAGTCAACAATAAAACTTTATCACGGATTCTCTCAATGTGATATCATCATCTCAATGTAACATTCACCATGGCTACTCCCAGAGGGTGAATAACACAAGAGCTAAGTCATGGAGTCTCTCACATGACATCCATCATAGCTACGCCTAGATGGTAGATCCACCATTACTAATCCCATAGGGTGGAATAAGGTCTTTCACCTCAAACTTCTCTCTCATAGAGAAGAATACATTAACAAGGGCTTGCAATGTAAACTTCTCTCACATAGAAGAATGCATTAACAAGGGCTTGCACCTCAAAATTATCTCATAGAGAAGAATGCATTAACAAGGGCTTGAACCTCAAAATTATCTCATAGAAAATAATGCATTAACAAGGGCTTGCACCTCAAACTTCTCTCACAGAGATGAATGCATTAACAAGGGATTGCACCTCAAACTTCTCTCACAGAGAAGAATGCATTAACAAGGGCTTGCACCTCAAATTGTTCCCTCTCAGAGAAAAATGCATTAAGATCATAATAAGAATAATTGAATTTTGAGACTCTTATTAGGAGAGATACCCTCTCAGCAAGGGCAACCTTCTCACATCTTTGATTATCACAATAAATTACAATTGGCTCTAATGTTTGACCAAACAAAGAGCTTTTGAGGCCACACTGCTTCTCAAACTTGTTGATCCTTTGCAAAGGACTTGGAACTCTCCCTCTGTCACACAAGCTCCGCCTGAATCTCATTTCTTCCTCGTTGAAGAAACTAAATGCAAAGACAATATGTATAGGTTCTTCCTCTTTAAAATGCAATCTCTCATCATCCTTATGATCGAAGCATTTTAGAAAGATTAGAATATACTCAAACTATGTACTAAAGAGAAATATACATACTGTAAAGGAAGAAAAATGATGTTATGGAATAAGAGTGTTTTGATACTCAAATCACTTATCACCTTTACATTTAATGTTTAGAGTGGAGGGATAAATAAGATATTCCCTTTTATTCTCCAATGCACAAAGGAAGGATCCAAAATGATCAACCCAAAAAGGATCAATGCATAAATGAATCAATCTATTGGAAATAAGAATAAAGAAGGAGATCCTAGGTTTCCCTCTTAAAATGTGTTTTGAAATGAATGATAGAAAAGTACTAACCTTGAAATATTGGCTTTAGAATGATTAAGGATTTGAATTGAAATGAATGATAGAAAAGTACTAACCTTGAAATATTGCAGATCAAAGAATGTTATTTTCTGGGGTCTATACTCAGTTTCTAGAAAATCCGAAGTATGATTCGGAAAGGAAACACAGAGATGAACAAAACCCAAAAATATTTTTCTGTTCTTACACTATCTTTTGAAAAATGTCGACCTTGACCCACAAATGTCAACCTTGACCCAATAATGTCGACCCTAACCTACATAGGTCCGACAGAAAATTTGTTCGCGCTGTCTGAAAGAAAGCTAAAAAGGGTATCCAGATCTGGTTTTAAATCCACTATTCTACACCTGTACCTACAAGAAAAAGAGGTTTATTTTTTGGGGGGAGGGGTTTGCCTTAGTCAAACCCCGATTTGGGAATTAACCTTGAAATCAATAATTGAAATAAGAATGCTAGCAAGTATTAGATTTGAATCTAATAATGAAGCTATGGTATTGAATAGATTTGCAATTGTAATTCAAATGTAAGCAAGTATGTAACTATGAAATCATGGAATTTAGAAACCATAAACCTCCATGATTGTATTCTTGGAATCCACCTTGAAGAGATGATGAAAGATTCTTGAGGATGCACAAAGGATCTTGAAGGAATCTTGAATGTTTGCACCTAATCCCTTCAAAGGCTTTAGAGCTTGAATCCTTTATCTTCAATGGAGAACTTGAATGCTTGAGAGGAAGACTTGAACACCTTGAAAGCTTGAAAACATGTATAACAATGGATGCTTGAACTTTTTCTTGATCACCTTTTCTTACTTAGTTGATGGTTAGAGAAAATGAGAGAAGGCTTCCTTTTATATGAAATTAGGGCACAATCTTCTAAGGAGGCCTACATATGAGGATTAAATTCTCAATAAAGCCTTTACCCCTAGGAGAGGACCTATATTAAATATAATTTATAAATCAATGCTTCGGAACCCGAAACAGCCGACCCAAAAGCAGGAAAAACTTTTTGCAAAGGCTGACCTCCAAAATATGTAAGACCCCAGGATCTGAACCCTAGGTCAAGGTCGAGGTCAACATAAACCTAAAAGGTCGACCCTGACCTTGAAGCCTAGAATCACCATTCTGCAGTCCAGAATTTAGAAATTAGGCTAAACAGGAGTGGAAAGAGGGATAGAACAAGGGGGAAGCCATGTCAAGATCAGGAACCCATTCAAGGCGCTTTCCATGACCCCAAACCACTTACTCGGAAGGATAAACACGTCTACAATGGAAGTGCTTCCATTTTTCAACTATACACATACAAATGGTAAAATCATACATGATTCACTATTCCCAATATTATTGCATGAATTATCCATGAACATTATACAAAGATACAAACATAAAATACTTATCTATTTATTGCCTAAACTTCCTCACAATCCACTGGAATTGTTGTTTCGAGATTTTGCGCCTAAAGATTCAGAACTGCATAGTTGTTATCCTCATAGACATGAATGCCAAATGTGAAAGCATACACGGGCATGACAACATCCTCCCCTTTCAGGTTAGAATATTCTTATGAGATTATACCCTTCAAGACTCTTCAACTACATGATCTCATATGAATATGTCATTTCTTGCGTTATTTTTATTACACATTATAATCTCTTAAAATTAGCATGTGATTAGAAATAATTACTCAGCATTCAATAACTCATAGAACAACATATTTGACACCCATTAGTCATCACAATTATTCTAGAACCCAATTGTCATATTCTAGTTCTGTATAGTTTTCTTAACCTAGCTCTGATACCATATTAAGGTTTGAAATAGAAATGCATAAAGCAAAGATCAGATAAATCAGGAACACATGAACACCAAAGATAACCTGGGAAAACCCTCCTACTCAAGTGAAAAACCCATCCACACCTTAAAATTTTATCCTTTATTGAGTGTTCAAACTAAATACAAAGCTTCACAAGCTTATTTTGATACCCAACAAACCTAATGAACTTCACCGATTCTCAATACAATAAGGATCGACACACATAATGATTACACACAAAATATATAACAAAAAACTTAACCAGATACAATATGAACATCTGATACATATACAAAATATAGATACTTTTTATCCAGATTAGATATATATAAAACCTTAATTATCACACAGATACTCAACATAGAGTGACAGACCCACAAAAATGATCATCTATTGATCATGCATCCAATGTCTAAAGTAGATAAGAATAATAAAAATAGAAATTGAGACACCTCTAGTAGATACGATAATAACACTTCTCTACACCCAAACATCGCATCACACGCTTGAATAATCAACACTCACACTCACCTGATGCAAGACATAACCAAGAAAGATTAATACAAATGTAGACAAAGAGACAAAATGAAAATTACAACCCGTGGTGTTTTGTATTCTATCAATCTGCATGAACTCTCTATTGAACCCCTTTCACAAGATACAATATCATTCATTGAAAATAGAGGGAGCTCACATCATGACCGATGCCAGCAAGCACGGTAATTACAACGTATTTTGATGATGCTTGCGCTCCATAATAGAGGGTGACAGTTATGAGAGAGTCATTTCACCTTCACATCAACCTACGCCTCAAATATGAAGACCACAACTAAGAATAGATGAACACAGTGGCAATATGAGCCAACAACAATAAAGTAGTTGCTTCAAAACCATACACACGTAGACAACAACAAATATGATAGAATCGAACATCACAACAACACAACCAAGGAAATTGAATAATAATAACTCTTCATAGGTATGAAAAAATGTCTCCTGCAACTACCATCATTAACATGGGGGTGATCAGTTATCCCAAGATATTTTAAAAATTTAACTGTCCTGGTAGGATGTTAGTCTTAAACTAGAATATCGTTAAGAAACATAGCACAAAAGAAACATCATGCACAAATAACACCATAATTATGTGGAAAGACAACCTGGGAAAAACAACAGAGAAACTAATTCTCGTGAATATGAACATTGGTTAAGGTAACATTGGTTAAGGTATTTTTTTACAAATGCTCACTAGTGGTAAGGTTCGCTGCCGATCAGGCTAACTTCCTTTAATACAAAAACAAGCTATCACAACCAATACAAGAAGAGTTCTTACAAACAGAACTTGAACTGATGAATTTAAATTTTTATATGCATGGATTTAGTTTCAATGAATAGTATTATCTTAGTTAGCAACAAGGCCAAAACAATATTCCGCCAACCTTCATTTCTACAAAAAAAAAACTTTCGTATACCTTCTTCACTTTGTCCTTAATCTGATCACAGATTATGTTAGATAATCATATCTAAACTATATCATCTTCAATATTCACATGTTTTTTTAACATTGCACACCACCTTCTAATCTAAAGATGTTATTTATATACATGCCTATCTGATGATCAGTTAATCATGTCATCCTAGCATGCCATGTCATCTTGAGCATAAATTATTCATTAAAGTACAACATGTTAGCACCAGTCCTAAAGGATAGGACACACAGATGATGAATATATACCACACTATTATGTGATCCATAAATAGGTCTTATATAGGATGATTACATTACATAACATAAGCACTGAAATATATGTTTATTCTGGAATCATTGGAACGCCATAACCAAGACCATGTCTTGGTCATACCAAAATTAACATCAACCAAAATATATGACATTAATTTTGGACTAGAGGTAACCATCTATAGCAACTGTAGCCACACAAGAACTATATACGATGGATCGAATTAGTTAAACCATTTGATTCACTATCAAGCAGTAGGAATAATCAACTGATATAGACAACTAGTACAGGTTTTGACATCAATTACAACAATGCTAACAACAACATTCTCACAACAATCTCCCCCATTCGTATTAATGAAAAAAAAACTCCAAATTTGAAAAAGAAGTCAAAGCACAAAACCTCAAGACACCACAAAAACTCCCCCTAAGTTAAGTATCTTCTACTTTAGTTTAGTTTTTCATTTTTCATTTTCTTCTCCCCCTTTTTGCAAACAATGGAAAAGGGCCTAACATAATCAAATCAAAATAGTAGTTTTAACTTGAAAATTCTTTTTATACCTTTCCTTTATAATTGGAAGACTATTCTTCCAATATGCAACAACATCACTCATCTAGGCACACAAACTATCATGAAGAACCAATGAATCAAAAGAGGATGACCAGTCTGAAGACTAATACTGGTGTTGATATTCTTCTGCATCAGAAATAATTCCAGAAAGATGCTCTAACCAAAATTTAACCAAATCATTTACCAACCAAAATGTATACATTAATTCCTCCTTCTCTCTTTGAACAAATAGTAACTCAACTTTCATCTCTCCAAATCTGTTCCTCTGCTTCACATATTTGTCCTTAAATAAATCATAGTTCTTACCAATGTTGTTCAACTCATACTCAATACTCTCAATCCTGCTCCTGAAATTGTCAATAGTTGTAGGCCACCAGAGAAAATACTGGTACATATTAGATATCTCCTTTAAGCATTCTTTTATCTCATGAATACATTTTGATAATATTTATTCAAAGTTTGTACATTTCATCTCAATAGCATTTTTGAATTTACAACCTTCAGAACATTCCTGCAATAAAATCTTCTCAATAATTCTCAACAAATCAACTAGTATCAAGTTAGAAATAGTAGCATCCTTGTCAATCAAATGATCAATTAAGAATTTTCAATTTCAATCTTCTTGGGCGATGAGAAAGAATGCCACACATCACCAATTATGTCAAATTCACCTTCTTCTAACATAGTCTGAACAACATCAGAATCAACAAACCTTGACTCACACATAGATACATCATCCTTTTTAGCCTTATTCTATTCTTCTTACTATGAAAAAGTAACATTTTCCTTTCCTTTCATGTTGACCTTCTTTTTCTTAGGTTACGAATAGGAACCGTCAATCACAATTTCTAATTCTATTTTACTAGAGGAAGATCCTCCCGCATAGTGGCCAATGGGTAAGGCCCCAGATACAACCTCACTAGAACACAAGCTCCTCTATAGAGACAAAAAATAATCTTTGTATGCATTGACACTGTCCTCCAAACTATCCAAATATCTATAAATGTTGGGCAGCCAACTCATGTTTTCTCTACCATGTACAAAATTTAGAAGGTAACATACCAAGCACATGAGTAGAGACCCAAACCGAAAGGCATAACCTTTGTTCAGGGACATACTTACATTTTCAAGCAATTTTTCTAGTAATAGCCAACAAAAACCAAACTACATGCTTTCCCTAACTATCTTGTGTGACAAGTACATAGCTAGAGCGGATGTAGCACCTTCACACTTGCAAATTTTTTTTATCAGTAATACTGTACGCAACATACCTTACAACTAGATCACCAAGAGTATTGATCAGTAATGCACGCTGATCTTGGTCAATACCAATAAGCTTCTGAACCTCATCATACTTCACAGATCTCTTGTCAAGAACATTTCCTACACTACACAATCTAGTAATAGCTTCAATTACCTCTTTTGTGATAACATAGGGCTTGTCCAACATCAAGCATTCATCCTTAAATTGACTTAATAGGAACAAAACCAATTCCTTTTGTGCAAACCAAGGGTTTATCCCCAAATGTTGAGGCTCAAGCCACAAACAAGTTGTATTTCTTCAAATTTCAATTTTTCTTACATCTGCTTAATCTTCCTGTGATCAAATTCCTCCATTTCAACTTTCTTCAACATTGGTGAAATAAATTTGTTGGATTGACAAACAATTAGACCCGGTCCCAGTTTTCATACTTGACTTTGCAATTCAAAAATATTGACAACTCTACAATTTTCCTCTTTCTTTCTTCTTCGTAAACAATGAAAAATGATTTGAATTTTTACCTTATAACCCTTAACTCCTCATAATTGTGTTTGTCCCTAAAATTTACGATGATGACACAATCACCTATACATCACACATCAATCAAAACTAAAACAAACAAAATGAAACTATCCATACTGGAAGAGTAACCGGTATCACCGCAGACAAGGGAACCAATAATTTTAGCATCTTGATACTCCCCTTGAGCTAATGCAGTAGGCTTAGTTTCCAAAAGGGATAGCACAAGAATTTGTTGCCAAAAAATTCTCCTCACTAAATTCCCTTTTCTTCCAAACCATGACAGTCTTGTTAGATTCTTCTGAAACAACAACATTCTAATTACTCCTTGATTCTCCCAGTGCAACAACAAATCTACGTGTTCTAGCATAATGAATGGGCTAACCACATTTGAAGCACTTCAAAATCCTCTTTCCTAGCCTAACTGATTGAATTCCATAATTTCATAGAACAACCTTGTGACCATAGTTATGACATACACAACAATCACCATGAAAAATATTGTTCATCCTATTTGCCTTAATTGAGTTAGAAAACTGACTACTACATGTAGATTTTCCTTATGACCAAACTTATGACACTTTAAGCATTAAACAGTCTGACCTTTCCTACTTTTTCAATCTGCAACCATATGTCCAAAATTATTTCAAAGAAAGCAATGACCATTAAATGATAAATACCTTTGAGCATTGTGTTGTCTGATCGAAGGTAATCCTACTGGTACAATGTTGTTCTAAATATTGCTTGTGATTTCTGACTTGGATTCAACTTCTAATGCTTTCTCACCATTCCAAATATTATGATTTGAGTTCTCACTGGACAACCCAAGACCACCATTTTCCTTGTGACCTTTCTGCATAGATAAAAGTTATTCCAAAATAGTATTTCTCTCACATACCTTCACCTCAAATTTCAGTTTTGTCAGCTCTTGATCCAACCTCACATTTTATTCAACCTTGTATTTGATGATATCCTTGAGACTTTCTTCAATCCATTTTCAGTCTTTCAACTATGATTTTAGATTTGCAGCGATCTCCTTAGATTCCTTCAATTCCTTGCTCACCTCTTTGTGTCTTTTTTTGAATTTCTTAATCTTCTCCCTCGGCTTAGAGATACAGATATTTGCTTCCTTAAGACTTTCCTTGAATTCATAATTTTCATATTCAATATATTCAATGTCATCCAGCATTACCTTTACTTCTTCATCAGAGTAATATCCTCTGGCCATCTGTTCAATCATCCAAAATCTCCCTCAAGCGGTTAGACTTTATCTGTAAGGGACCAAACTGATACCGATTGTTGAACAACCTTGAATAACTAAGAGGGGGGAGGGGGTGAATTACTTATCCCAAGATATTTTCAAACATTAATTGTTCTGGTAGGATGCTATTCTTAAACTATAATATCATTAAGCAACATAACACAAAAGAAACACCATGCACAAAGAACACCAGAATTACGTGGAAACACAACCTGGGAAAAAATACGGAGAAGCTAATTTTAATGAATATGAACATCAATTAAGGTGACACTAGATAAGGTGATTTTTTCAAATGCTCACTGCTAGTAAGGCTCACTGTCAGTCGGGTTAACTATCGTTGATACAAAAATAAGCTATAACAACCAATACAAGAAGAGTTCTTAAAAACAAAACTTGAACTGATGAATTTTCATTAGTATATGCATGGATTTTGTCCTGATTAATAATACTCTTTCGGCTAGTAGCAGGGCCAAAATAATATTCCTCCAACCTTCATTTTTGCAAAAAAAACTTTTGTATACGTTCTTCACTCTATCCTTAATATGCTCACAAAATCTGCTAGATGATCATATCTATAGTATATCATCTTCAGTATTCACATGTTTTATTTTACACTAAACACCACCTTCGAATCCAGAAGATGTTCTTTATATATATGCATATCTGGTGAACAATTAGTCATAGGTGGGCCTAGTGCGTTATGTCATCTTGATCATAAATTATTTATTGAAGTACAACATGCTAGCATTGGTCCTAAAGGATAGGACACACATATGAGAAATATACACCAGATATTATGTGACCCAAAAATAGGTATTACATAGGATAATTACATTACATAAGTACCAAAATATATGTTTATTCTAGAATCATTGAAACTACACAACCAAGACCATGTCTTGGTCATACCGAAATCAACATTAGCCAAAAGATATGCCATCAATTACGAACTAGAGGTAACCATCTACAATAATTGTAGCCATACAAAAACTGTATAAGATGGATCAAATCCATTATATACCATCCAAATCACTATCAAATGGTAGGAACAATCAACTGATACAAACAACCAGTACATGTTTTGACATCAATGCCAACAATGCCAACAACAACATTCTCTCAACATGATTGCGTATAACTTTCACAAAATTTGAGATTTTAAACTTATGGCTTTGCTTAATTTTAGGCCTAGAAAATTAAACCTTAATGGGTCGGCAAGTACAATGCTATGAAAACAAGATAAAAAATAACTTTGGCAATATGGATAATGACTTTTCTTTTTCAACATTCCTTTATGAAATTGAAACTTCTTATAATGACCGGTCCATAAACTTGAAATGTTAGGTTTCTTATATTTTTTTAATAACTTTTATTTATTTTTAGTTTCTTGTAAAAAAATCAAATGAAATTAATCTACACACAACTCTTGATACGATGAAAAAAATTATAAAATGATTAATTTAGCTCAAATTACGGTGGTTAAACACAAAGGGTTTTCCAAAATAGAAATTAAGCCAATATAAGGTAATAAAAAATATATTTAAAAAATAATAATAAATATCCTCATTGATCTTCAATATAATACACATCTTTCCCCAAACGAAAATTAAATTTTTTTATTTTTTTTTATCAAATTATGGTGGTCACATACGTGCATGGTATGGTCCTGAAAAATGACTTTTAAAAAGTGGGTTCTATATATGCCTATTATAAATCAATTTGTATCATTTGGATATTATAATAAATTACATGTTTGAAAACTAGACTCAAATAATTCATTTCATATTATTGTACTTTTTAAAGATTATGTGTAAGTGCTTTAATTTTGTTGTCCAAGTGTGACAAATTTTGAAAACCATGAAAAATACTTCCAACCTTTTTGCCTTTTTGTGGACCCAACTTCTTGCACCTACCCTTTAGTAATGTACTAAGGTTGAGGAGTTTAAAATTATTTAGATTTATACTACACTCGGTGATTCTTGACTCATCTTATCGTACTCTACCTTTCATTCAACCAATTATAAATAAATTGTTCTCCTTCTCTTCCCAACCCTTTTTTCTATGTAGATCATGTCATGTTCTTTTCCTCCCAATACCTTCATCATAGAACTTGCTTGGATAATTTTTATGGACCTATCCACATAATTCCCTCCTATTTTCAATGCTACGGATGTCTCTACTCTACCTACCTTTCTAGGTGATCATTTTGATCATGATTTGTATTTATCAAAGACAAATTTGACAAGCATCAAAAGTTAGCTTCCCACTTACAAATTATTCTAGATTGTGCTAGCACCAACCCTTCTTCTATCACATCATATCTTTTACTTGTTTTAATAATGCAATAAACCAAAATATATTATTAGTTAATTATTTCATGATTAATCACATAGAATGAAGTTTTATTTCAAAAAATGCAAATAAAAAGATGATGATTTAAATTTAGATATTTTATGAAAATAGACACCTCGAGAAGGATAACTCTTGATATATTTTAATATATTATTATATAATATATGTATGCTAGTAGCACTAGTTGTGCAACATGTAAGAAATTAAACAAATTAGGGTTAGGGTTATGCTTGCAATAAGAGTCATTGATATAATTTATGTTAATTTATTATTTTTATTGTAGTATTTTATTTTTTGAATAGTATACTTTTATGTGAATTTTTTGAAATGGTGCGATTGTGGTTAAAGTATAGTGTTTTTATTGTGGAAAGCCAATTTCAAATCTTCAAATTGACAACTACGTAGAATTTTAAGTGAGAACTTTTAATCTTTCAATTTTAGGTTTCTAGTGATAATTTCTGAAAAAAGTTCTAAATGTTAATACTTGTTGGCTTGAATACGCTTTTGAGGTATATTTCCAAATTATCTAAAATTAAAAAAAATATAGTTGGTTTTTTCCTTGAGCTTAAGAGAAAAATTAACTTCCACATTCGCTACTGATCTAGATCTGAACTTTTTAATTACGTATTCTAGATCAATCATACATTTATATTCCTAAACCAATATCAATTGGCCTAGATGCTCTTTTAAGATATTGAAGTAAATTATTTCAAATATTAAAATACATTATTTTTCCTAAACTTAAGATGAATTTAACTCCATCCCATTAATGGGAGTTCAAGGGTTAATCCTAAACAGAAAAGGAAGGAGGTTAGGAGGCAGCCACCAGAGGAAGGATGGGTGAAAATTAGCTTTGATGGAGCCACTCGGGGCAACCTGGGGGTGTCTAGATGTGGTTGTATAGCAAGAGATCATCAGGGCAACATCCTTACTTTTGTGGCCAAACGACTGAAGGATGGTAAGAATAATGTGGTCGAGTGTGTTGCAGTCAAAGAGGCTTTAGTATTAGAGCCAAACTGGGAATCAACAGAGGGCACCTTGAAGGGGACTCAGAGATAATAACTAATGGGATATCGAGAGGAAAACTGGTAGCATGGCATCTTGAAAAACACATCAAGCAGATTAGGTGCCTTCTACAGGAGTTCGAGGACTTCAAGGTTTCCCACATTTACAGAGAGGCTAATAAGGTGGCAGACAAGATGGCCAATATGGGTGTGAATGTTGCACAGGGGACTCAACATGAAATTTACGAAGACCTTAGAAGTCTTGACTTGAAATAAAAAGAGGGAAACAAAATGCACACCCCAATTAAAGCATATTAACTGATTAATGTAGGAGTAGTAATAACCCATTAAACCTGTTGTCACTTAAGATTTTTCATGTCCTGGCACGTGACCGCAAGTGCAACTATTTATTGGCCCCTCTTGAATCAAATCCTTCCATATTGTTCGAAGCGTGTGTTATCAAAGTGGAAAATAGTGATCAAATCACAAGGTTTTCAGCGAGAAGGAGGAGATGGAGTAAAATTTTGTGCTTGAATCAGACAGACAGACGCAATCGTATGAGGGGAAGATCACAGCGAGGCATCTGAGGAACATTTTTAGTTTGAAGATTCAGAGTTCATGGATGAAATACAACAAATTCTTGGAGTGGAGTATCTAGATTCCTACTGGAGGAGAAGCTCCAATCTAGATGTAGCTTCTCTCTTTACGATGTTGGCGTTGACAGTGGGTGAAACCAAGTAGGAAGTCAGAAGGGTGGTGGCTTCATGTGTTGACCCGCAATGGCTGCAGGGGATGGAGGAAATCATGGATAAAGCAGTGCTAGGGGAAGGGTTGGAGATGGGACAAGAGCCATGGAGGCTAATCAAGGGAGGAGACACTTTGGTCCAGCCTCTGATAGTCTGGTCTTTGGCAAACCTGCAAGGAGTGCATATATCGAAGGCGGAAAAAGGGTGGAAGAAGATTGTGGCATTCCTGCAGGAATGCATTTGGGTGCAGGGGGAGGAAAAGAGGGGTTTTATGAAGTCAAAGCCCCATAAAAGTGTGTTAGCACCAGGACAGCAGCTATGACAATAGCTCGAGAGGAGGGAGGAAAAAGAGTCAGGCACAAGTGAGAAGGGCAACATGAGTCGTCAAGGAGCCAACTCGAAGGGCAAGCCAAGGTCAATTCAGGATGACCGGACCATCCCCAACTTCTTGAGGGAGGAGGCGGCTCAGTGGTTCAAGGACTAAGCAAAAAGGGCTGTGGAGGTCGACAAGGCCATTATTGGGGCAGTTGAATGTTTTTTGTGATCTTGTGTGTTGGACATTTTTTTTGTTTTTTGATGGGTGTTAACGCCCTTTCTCATGTTTTACGTCCATATATGTATGTGGGGTAGGGATGAAATATGTTTGTAATGCGATGGTCAACTTGCAATTGGCATACTGATGTAATCCTCTTTTTATTATCAATGAATATATAAAAAATGTTACCGATAAAAAGAAGAAGATGAATTTAACTCCTTGTTCCCCAAGGAACCAACTTGTCTAAAACTTAACTTTTCAATTTTGAATCATAATTATATACTAAATTTGTAGTCCAAAACCTAGTTTGTGATTACATGTGAGGCATTGAATTGCCTTTTCTAAGTTCATTATTAATCATATGTCAAAGTCAAGTCACCACTGATGACATGTAACTGATTGAATGTTTGATAATGTTAAGTTGAAGATAATGCAAGACATTAAATCAGTTAATGGTTTGTATTGTCATTGATATCAACTTGATATCATCTATACGGTCATGTATATAATGCCAGAGACTTCAGAGAATCAATGGAACAAAGATTATTCTTTTCAATAATGCATAAAAGTCAAGTATTCACTAAAGTGATAGATAACACCGACGGAGTGCACACCATCGGTAAAAGCAAAGAACCAAAGTCACAGTGATACTCGACGAGCAGAAGACAGTGTTTCCCAATGAAGCAAAATCACAGGATGCCCGATGAGCTAAAAATAGATTTTCCCGACAAGTAAAATCCAATGATGCCCGATGGACAGAGATCCCAAAGCTGACTAGAGTCACACCGATAGAACTAGCAGTTGTCACTGATGACTAATTGCGGAATTGACCGACATAACAAAGAGTTCAGAAAATGACAAAATATCTAGCTGGCAACAGCGAAAGATAGACTTAACTGTTTGTTTTCAAATTTTTATTCGACCAGAGTTAAGTGATTGATTTAAAGAAGATTTGTACAGTTGGAAAGAAGATAACTATGAGATAAACCAGGAGTTAAGCTTTAAATCAAATTGGCTAGATTATTTTTCATGCCAAGAATCAAGAATCAAGAAACGGTGAATATCACATCTATATAAGAGACAAGCTTAATTCATTTATGTATCACATGAAAGGGGATGAATAGAAAGAGGATGCTAAAGAGAAACTGATGAAGGATAACTTCATACAGTCCTGATCAATCAAGCTGAAGGAGAGCTAAAGAATTCTGTAGACACCGATGAATAGTGAAGCACAACATCACAGAGCAGAAAGTGTGGAGCACAAAGAATTGAATTGATACATTGATCAGAGAGGTAATGTACTTAAATAGATCTAAAAATCTACAATTCAAAGTTGCATTAGAAATAGGTCATTATGTTTCAGTTTAACCATTGAAGCATCAAGTCTCTTAATAGAGCAAGACTTAACAGTCTTCTATATATTGAGGTACATCCCTAGGAGTGCAAAAAAAGTTGATTCATGAAATTAGCATTGGACTTTCTAGATACCTATTGACAGTCTAAGAAGAAGGTTGATTCAAGGATGGTAGCAATATTTTCCTAAAGCCTATTGACAATCTAAGGAGGTTGATTCAAGGATGGTAGAAAATAGATGCCCGATACTAAGTGACAACCTCTATGTAAAAAATACTCTAACAAGGTCACACCTAACAGTGTGTTTGTAACCTTTAACAGGGTTGGCTCCTAAAAGGGCTCACTTCAGAAGAGTGAAAATTTGGGGTACCGGTCCCAGTGGTTTTTTATCTTAACAGGGTTTCCACGGTAAAATCCATGTGTAATGTGTGTATGGTTTATTACTTTACTATTTTACAATTCACATATGCATTTATGGATTGATCAGTATACTCTGCATATTTACTGAGTGTCGATAAATATTTTTTACTTCTTATCGGTAATCAAGGAGAATATGGTCAGAAAAGGAAAACCGACAGACAATTAAATCATTATTCATATTTCATGGCATGCATCTTGTAGGGACTTAATAATAAAAAATTTATTGATTGGTGGTTAAGTTTAAGGATAAGTTTTTGAAACCAATAATTCACTCCCCCCCCCTCAGTTATTACTAACAATTGGTATCAGAGCTTGTGTGCTTAGAAGGAAGGTTTCAAGACCTAAGTCTGGATCACAAGATGAACAGACAAGGTGTGCCCAAGTTGACAAAGACAACTTTGCTTCATGGCAAAGTAGGATAAGACTCCACTTATCAGGTATTGGTAATGATGTTACTCAATTCCTAGATACTGAATATGTTTTGCCTACAAGAGTATTGACAGTAGATCAATTGAGAGAGAAGCATGAGCATAACTGCATGGTTATAGAGCTTTCTTCCTCACTCTCCGATGTTGAATTTGAAGATGTCAAGGATTGCAAAACTGCAAAGAAAATGTGGGACAAACTAAAGCTTGTACATGGAGGTGATACAAATGTTCTGAGAGCCAAGGTAGAAATCCTTAGAGGAAAATTTGATGATCTCAGAATGAAAGAAGGAGAAAACATCACACAGTACAACACAAGAATCAAAGAAGTAGTCAATGCTATACGAGGTGTTGGAGGTACACTTGAAAAGGAGACAGTGTTAAGTAAAATCTTAAGAACCTTATTGCCTGCTATTAGAGTTTCTGCCATTCAAGAAATGAGAGCAGTCGCAAACAACACAGTTAATCTTGATAGTTTAATTGGTAGACTAATTTCATTTGAAATGAATAACTTTGACAATAGTGTCTTACCAAACTTAGAGTCTGCATTTAAGTCTTCTATGAAAATAAGCAAATCCAGTCATAGATACTCA
>MU226014.1:1174798-1197949 GCA_018584345.1 Thuja plicata | reverse complement strand
TCTGAAAATAAAGAATAATGCAAGCATACATTCAATAAATTCACATAGATAGCAGTAATTCACACACCACGAATGAAGCACCCAATGTAGATATTTATTGTATTAAAAAGTCGGCCCTTTACATTGTGTTTTGATTACAATATATAGAGTTTTGATCTACAACTCTGATTTTCGGAGCTAGGGAATCAAAGAGTCTAAACTAGAGAATAAAAGCTTAAAACTAGAACTTTGCTGAAGGGAAACTATTGCTAACTGATACCATCTAAATTGCATGGATTTTAAACCCATTTATAATCCATTTGCTCATGCAAAGAGGGAAAAATCTGTCAGAGAAGAGAAAGAGAAAGAAAGAGAACTCCTTCTGTGAACTGAGAGTCTTCTTCTTGATTCTTGTTGTTCTTCTCGGATTCTTCATCTGGGCCATTTTTTATGGTGAGGAACTGATAGGAGACCCTTAGTTCTTCTGAAACAAACTCAAGTTGTCCATTGATCTGATCTAGAGTCATATTGGTGTTTGAGAAAAGTGACCTCGCTGAAAACACCCAGTTGTTTCGGACCCCGACCTCTACCCCAAAATTTTAATGTCTTCAGAATTTCCTAGGTGGTTTTTAAAATCCTCAAACTTTGGAGGTCCAAAATTTCAGACCTGTCATAGGCCGAGAGGCCAAAAAACTTTGAGAAGGCCGAAGGCCAAAATCTTCGCAAGTTGAAAGGCCAAAAAATGTTCTCTACTGTATGGTCTGAAAGGCCGAAAAACCACCTTGGTGAATTTTAACCAAGTGTGAAAATACTGCCCGGTCTATCTGGTATTTGAATCATGAAGCTTTATCCAGTGAAGACTTCAGGGTGAGCTTCCTGGAGCCTCTGCACTATCTCTTGGATTTCCTCAAGATTGATCTCTTTCGTTTTTACTTTTGTGACCCTTCGTTCTTGCTTCTCTCTGAAGATAGTCAGTTCAGAAGTGAAGAATGTGATCTCATCTTCATGCTGTGACATCCTATGTATCTTATTCTTCATGCATAATAGTTGTTGCAAGTCCTCCTTGGTATTGACTCTAGCCAGAACGTCTCTAAACTGTTGGACCACTTCCTTGAAGGGACGTAGAGCCTATTGGCTTTCATCCCGGTAAACGCTGAGGCCAATCTCTGTGAAGAAGGTATCTATATCTGTGACCCATTTTATTACCTCCTCCTACTTTTCTTCTACAAGGGCCTGATGTTTCTTGTAGACCTTAATTATTTTGGTCATCTGTTTGATCCAAGTCTCAAATTTTTCCAATTCTTTGCCCTCGTAGATCTTCACCAAAATTTGGAAGTGTTGCTTTTTAATTACTTCTAAATCCTGGAGGGCTGCCTGCCACTTAGCTACCTCGGCACTCATACCGCCGTCATCTTCCACCAGGTCGATGAGGGAATTAATCTCAACCAAAATGGGCTTGTATGGCCTGAATATTAACGAGATTGCCTTCTCTCCAAACTGTTTGAAGTCATTTATCCAATCGGCACTCGCCTGGATGAAAGAGGGGGTTAATCCTGTTGACAAATCTGGCGTAGCCCTTTTATCAATCAAGTCTTGTAATGAAGCCTCTGAATAATTTGGGTCAATGGGACCCACCATCTTTTGAATGACCCTTTTTAGAGCCTCATTTTGGTCCATTAAAGACTTTATGGTTTCTTTGTCCTTACTCATGAACCCCAAAGCATGTTTGAGTCCCAAAACTGCTAATGTTTTGCTTCCTTCCCTGGTCGGTTCCCCCAAGTCTACCTCCTTGAATGCATAGTCTCTTGATGAGCCCGTGGTTTGAGAGGTGCTCGGGGATGGGATAGCTATTTGTGCTGTCCACCGACCCTTAGGGTCTTGGGTCACATATGACATAGTTTTGGCTGGCACACTCGTGTTTGCATGGTGGAAAGCTTGCTTCACCGCAGTTATACTTGTATCTTCTCCATCCAGTTCACTTGTATAGGTTCTTCTCTGAGGTTGTATCTCCTTGGTAAACCAATTAGGTTTACCAGAGGTAGTTATTGGCTCATATGGTGCCATATGGAGGATTGGGGTCAAGCCTTGCTTCCCTGGGGCTATTCCCTATTCTGATTCCTTCTCTGCCTCTTCTCCTTGCCCATCTTCTCCTTCCTCCATTCTATCCCCCTCTTAACCCCTTTGTATTTCCTCATCTTCCTTATCTGGTTCACTGACCTCCTTTTCCTTTTCCTTCTCTGGGCCCTGGTCGGCTGATGAATCAATTACAACTTCTGGCCTGAGACCGGTCATGGCCTCGAGTGAGGTCTGAAAAGGTGATGTGTCATTTGTTCCCACTGCTCCTTCGGTTGCCTGAGTGGCACATGTTGAAGGGATTGATGTTGGTGGAATAAATGCTGGCATGACTGTAGTGGGAGAGGAGGAGATGGTGGTAGTAGACAGAGGCAGAGTTGGTATAAGAGGAGGTGTTGGAGTCGGTAGGGAAGTCGGTGGAGTAAGTATGTGGGGTGGTGGAGTGAAAACATGGCTTCCTCTAGCTATATTGTCTATTAATAAACCCTGAGTTACCCCACTATCTTGGGTTTTAGGCCCTGGAGCAGGATTGGGGCCTATTGGTGGAGTAGGAACATTCACTAGAAGATTGGTGAACTAGACCGAAGGAGGAGTAAGGGCTACCTGAGGTTGTATGAGTGGTGGAGTGAGGGAAACTTGAGGTTGTATGAGTGGTGGTGCTCAAATGTATGTGTCTTGGCCTTGGTCTGAAAAGCCCTCAAGTCCCTCAAAATTGGAGAGCATAAACTCATCTGGCCCTAATGGATCCACAGGATCATCCTGTGCTTTCCGATCCTCTCTATGTTTCTTAGTAGTCTCCTTTTCTCTCCTCTTCTTTAACCTGGTCTTTCGGACTAGGGGCTCACTTGCATCCTCTTCCTTAGGCTCTTCTTGTACAGTTTCCAACTATGGAGACTCATAACTCTTCTTCCTCTTATAGGTTTTCTTCTCAGCAGTGGGGGAAAATTGGCCAGAGGTGGATGGGCCTTCTCCTGATTGGGGTTGTGACAATCCTGCTGGTGGGTCAATCTGGCCTGTCATTCTAGTTTTCTTAGGCCTAGGATTGGAGCCATATTCAACTGGTCATTCATGACCATACACCATTCTTGGCTTCTGAGGGGGGGCCTTCTTATATTTAGGAGCTGTTGACTTTTCTCCTCGTTGTTTCTCTACTTTCTTGGGGGGCTCCATTAATGTCTTCACCAGGATCAAACTCATCTGGTGTGGCTTCTTGATCCAAGATATGATGGTTTTTATCACGTGCCTTGCCCTGAAGTCTATGCCATCATTCTCATCTTTATCTACCTCAGCGTTCATGATTTGCCAGTCATACACCTTATCTTGTGTGTAAATGTCTTCTAGGACATCCTCTGGATCACATTCCCATATCTTCGGGGAAATAGGAACCTTCGACACCTCTTTTTCTAGGGCTAGGTTCATTCTGTAGTAATCTCAAATTCTGACCTCATGGTCATCTATACAATTTATCCAATGATCTTCCAGATGCAGCTCATGTATGTAGAATTTGCCGATGATATGGCTATAAGTACCTATCGAGTCAAAATGAGCTCGCACCATATTGTAAACTTGCAAGGGGAAAGCATCCCATTCAAAAGAAATGGATTTGCAGACCTTCATGTCCTGCAGTGTATAGGGTCCCAAAGAGATGGGAAAGTCCCAACAGTGCTTCTTCTTATGCTTGATGTGCTCGTATGCATCCGCGAGCTACCTCGCCATCTCCAATATGATTATCCAGTCAGATGGATACCTGGGTAGCTTCTTTGGTTGTATGGTTGATCCAGCTATCTGAATGTAGGTAAATGTCCTGAACTAGATGAAATAATCCCCAATGGCCTTCACCTTGGCCGCAGCTTCCTCTGACATTCTTTTAGAAAAGTCACCCTCAATAGATCGAATGACTGTGAAAATGAATGCATCATTGACTATTTTGTAATCAGGGGAATCCTTTGACATGTTTGCTTCTTTTACCAACTGTGGGTATACAAGATGGGGCCATGCATTTGGATCATTCAAACTTCCCCTCTTGGTGAGGCCAGGGTAATCTGCCTGTGCAGCTAGTAGGTACATTATGTAAGTGCTCATGTAGAACTTTGGGTTATGCTTCACTGCTATCAACTGCTCATCCAGGTTGTCACTTATAATAGTGCCCCAGTCAAACCTTGCCTTTCGTTCCCTGATCCTCTCTATCAGCAAGATCGTCCAATGCTCAAGTTGGGTGGACTATGGTAAACCATACACCCTGCTTATCATCATTATAGCTGCCTGGATATCATCATTCATATAACCTCTCCGGAGGTCTATCTTGTCCAGTTTGTTCTTGGGAAGTGGTTGTTTGAGGTATTCATTGTTCATCATCTCATTCACAGCTTGCTCCCTGTTGCCAAACCATTTTTTCCCCTTTTCAATGTAGAAATCATAGAACTTATCTACACCTTTGTGGAGGTGAAAGATGTCTTTGATGACATTCGGCCTGATGTCCAATACAACCTGGTCTTCCGAGTTCACTACCACCCTTTTGTCTGAATCATAGTGGTGGGCTAGGGTGATGATCAATTCTAAAGATGTAACAGCCATGGGGTGTGCGACTGCATTTACCAGCCTGGATAGGGATAATGAGGTACAGTCCTCAGACCTATTTGCCGGTTGGGAGCACTGGGTTAGGAATTCATTCCAATCCATGTTCCCCATGTTGGTATCAATTATCTCGCTATGTTTGTTCCCCACCTTTGAGCCAGGGGGATTCCCCTTGTATAGATACTTCATTGGGGATGCTATCTTGGGTTCAGTCATTCCTGCAAGACAAGACAAATATCAGTAGCTTATTGGACTGAAAAACAAATAATTTAAACTATGAAAGCAAGCTAAAAGTGTAAGTTTTCACACTTTCAGACCTTTCGGGGTTTCGGACACTGAAAACTTGATCGGAGATGAAAAGTCTGAAAGTGCGAACAGGCGAAAAGGTGAGGCCAAGTCTGTCGGGGTTTCAGAGATTCAGAAACCGAACTTAGTGGGGTTTCAGAGATCCAGCTTTTCAGACTTTCAGACCTTTCAAACATTCGAAAGGCCGAAACGTCCGAAATGACACTTGGCGAGAATGAGGATCTAGTTTTTGACCATTCGGAGGTCGAAAACCTGCGGTAGGTGTCGTGACTGAAAAAAATGTGAAAACCCTAAACTTAGACTCAATGACACTAGGAAACCCTAGGGTCAACAAGGAGGGACATCCCTGTCGATGCACGAAGACATAGAAGCCTGAAAGGACAACAAAATGAAGTGCCCTAGGCTGGACAAGCACTAGGCGCACTAAAAAGACAAACAAAACTAGACCTAGATGAAAACCAGAAGAGAAAAGAGAGCGAGGAGGACTTACCTCGGATGGACGAGTAGGGGAGGACAACCAGGCGGCTCAGAGGTAGAAGAGGTCGGCGAGGAGAAACAAAGGGAAAACATGAGCGGGAGCAAAAAACCAAAAAAATGCAAAGTGAAGTGAGAAGAGGAAGTCACCTCTTTTATAACCCGCGGGCTGACATCAGCAGTTTTGGGGTTTCGGACACCGAAAGGCCCAAAAAAATGAGTGAAGACCAAGAGCATTCAGCCTTTCAGTGATTACGGACTCCGAAATCACTGAAAGGTTGGGTCTTCGACCTTTCGGCCCTTTCGGTATTTCAGAGGACCTAAGTCCTTCGAAAGGCTGAAAGGGCCAAAAGATCGGGTCTTCAGCCTTTCGGCCATTCTGGTCTTTCGTGGGACTTAGGTCCTCTGAAAGGCTGAAAGGACAAAAAAGCTTCTTCTTCTATCTCCTTCAGTTTCAGTAATCTTTCCCGGAGGCTGACTAGATCTCCTCGAGGGGCAGACACGACGAAAAGACAAAAAAGAATAGGGGGGTCCCCATGGCCAGAGGACCAAAATGGGGTGTGTGTTATGGACCCACAACAAGACTATATATTATCAGAATATCATTCATGTTGTTGTGAGAAAAAAGATGAACTTCAAAGCTACATCTATATATACAGAAAGGTAAATATCAGAACCGAGCACCAGACATATTAATGTATTTACGATGGATAAGGAAATTCAAGGAATATATTATGGATATAAGAAAATGATTATTTGACATAAATGTTAGATATTTGTAAAATACTTATTTGGAATTATTGTCAAAGGGAGATAAAGTTTCCATATTATCACAGTCTTCAAAAAAAGAAGAAAGATTATCCATTATCAGATTCCTCCAATAGGGAGAAATCATATCCATAGGGAGAGAATTTGTATGAAGGAGTTAATACAAAGGGAGAGTTGCTGACAAGAGATAGAGACATCAAAGAAAAAGAACAGTCAAAAGAGAGATATTAACACAAGGAAAGGACGCAACACATCAGACAAGAAACATAGAGAGCTACAATAATCAAATCTAAGCTAACACAGAGCTTACCGACGGTCAGACATTTTTAACGATTATCAAACAAAGATTGGTAGTTTGATGAAACTCAATAAATTATATTTCATATTGTATTAGAAATAGTATAGTATGATAATATAGTATTTTGCTATCAATGCCAAAGGGAGAGATTGATGACATGTAACTGATTGAATGTTTGATAATGTTAAGTTGAAGATAATGCAAGACATTAAGTCAGTTAATGATTTGTATTGTCATTGATGTCAACTTGATATCATCTGTACAGTCATGCATATAATTCCAAAGACTTCAGAGAATTAATGGAACAAAGATTATGCTTTCAACAGTGCATAAAAGTCAGGTATTCACTAAGGTGACAAATACACCAACGGAGTGCACACCATTGGTAAAAGCAAAGAACCAAAGTCATAGTGATACCCGATGAGCAGAAGACAGTGTTTCCCAAAGAAGCAAAATCAAAGGATGCCCGACGAGCTAAAAATAGAGTTGCCCGACGAGTAAAATCCAATGATGCCCGACGGATGGAGAGTTTAGAAAATGACAAAATATCTAGCTGGTAGGAGCTAAAGATAGACTTAACTGGTTGTTTTCATTATTTTATTCAACCAGAGTTAAGTGATTGATTTAAAGAAGATTTGTACAGTTGGAAAGAAGATAACTACAAGATAAATCAGGAGTTAAGTTTAAATCAGATTGGCTAGATTGTTTTTCATGTCAAGAATCAAGAATCAAGAAATGGTGAATATCATGTCTATATAAGAGACAAGCTTAATTTATTTCTCTATCACATGAAAGGGGATGAATAGAAAGAGGATGCTAAAGAGAAACTGATGAAGGATAACTTCATATAGTCCTGATCAATCAAGCTGAAGGAGAGCTAAAGAATTCTGCAGACACCGATGAATAGTGAAGCACAACATCACAGAGCAGAAAGTGTGGAGCATAAAGAATTGAATTGATACATTGATCAGAGAGGTAATGTACTTAAATAGATCTGAAAATCTGCAATTCAAAGTTGCATTAGAAATAGGTCATTATGTTTCAGTTTAACCATTGAAGCATCAAGTCTCTTAACAGAGTAGGACTTAATAGTTTTCTATATATTGAGGTACATCCCAAGGAGTGCCAAAAAGGTTGATTCATGAAAGTATAATTGGAATTTCCAGATACCTATTGACAGTCTAAGAAGAAGGTTGATTCAAGGATGGTAGCAAGATTTGCCTAAAGCCTATTGACAGTCTAAGGAGGTTGATTCAAGGATGGTATAAAATAGATGCCTGATACTAAGTGACAACCTCTATGTATAAAATCCTCTAACAAGGTCACACCTAACAGTGTGTTTGTAACCTTTAACAGGGTGGGCTCCTAACAGGGCTCACTTTAGAAGAGTGAAAATTTGGGGTACCGGTCCCAGTGGTTTTTTCCCTTAACAGGGTTTCCACGGTAAAATCCATGTGTTATGTGTGTATGGTTTATTACTTTACTATTTTACATTTCACATATGCATTTCTGGATTGATCAGTATACTCTCCATATTTACTGAGTGTCAGTAAATAGTTTTTACTGCTTATCGGTAATCAAGGAGAATAAGGTCAGAAAAGGAAAACTGACAGACAGTTAAATCATTATTAGTATTTCATGGCATGCATATTGTAGGGACTTAATAATCTGAGATTTATTGATTGGTGGTTAAGTTTAAGGATAAGTTTTTGAAGCCACTGATTCACCCCCCNCTCCCCCCCCCCCCCCCCCCCCTATCAGTTATTACTAACAACCACAACTAGTTGTTACATACCAACATAAATGCTAAATATTTGAACTTGAATGTCAAGGTGTTGTATAAAAGAGAAAATGCCTAGGTCATTTGGCATTGAAGAGGACCTCAAAAATACACACCATATGAATACAAAAACACCTATAGAACATATTATTTCATGGCATCAACATGTAATTTCAAGAGGGGAGACACATGCATTTGTATTCTACTTGGTGTGTCTTTACTCATTTTATTCCTCTACATAGTTTGGTGAACCCCTCCAAGGGTGGCTTTCTTTCCTTATTTCTTGTGTAAATTTTGTTAATTTCCCCCTTTAATTTCTATCTAAAATCATGTGTGTCATTGTTGTTATATTTTCTCTGACTTGCTATATCATTAGTCCACTTACATTGGTACAACCAACTTTTCTCACAACCCCTAGAGTTTGAACTCAATATCTATTCCTCTACCTTGATGTTTTAACCTTGATATCTATAGTTTATTCACCTTTTTCATATCACATGTATGATTATATTCATTTATGAATTGGATCCCTCTCTGTGTCTTCTCATTGCTATACTTTTATTATGGATCATTTTCTACCTTTTCAACTACAATCATGTTTCCTATTTCATCATGCTTTATGACCTAGCTCTCTCAATATAATGTGTCTAGGGACGATCTTTCCTATGATGGTGTCATTTATCCATTTAATCATAATATTGTTATGTGTGGTGATGATACTTAACCTTTTACTTGTCACGGTTCTATAAACTTAGGTTTAAGTGTTTTGATGTTTCATCTTCTCAAAGAGCCTATTGATATTGATACATGTGTATCATCTTCTTCTTTGCTTAATGTTTATTTATATTATTATCATTCCTTTACCATCACATGTAGTTGTCATATATATCATATATATCATTGATAACTTATTGCTTGGTGATACATTACATGGATATTTGTACTCTTGATGAGGAATTCATGCTTAGTGACATTGATGGTACAAGCTATTTCTCTTTACATGTTAATTTACTTTTATGTGTTTAATTTGAGGATATAAAAATTTATCTATAATTAATAACTAATTCAATTAAAAAGGTATTGTAATGGTTTTATTTATCGTGTATTGCTTGTGACTCATTCAATAATATTGACACCTAATTTTTTAATTTTTTTTCTTTCCCTAGAGTGATTGAGGATTTTTGTTGATTTTTTTATTACTTAGCACACTACATCATTAGATACTTGTCTATATTTAATAACTAATAAATCTAAACGTAAGCTACCCATAACACTTCACATGACATATACTTCATAAAATTATTATGTTTTAGGGCACATATATTAGAGATGGATAGTTAAAAAAGATACATCAAATTAACTTATTTGCAACCTATATATTGATTCATCCAGTCTAGTTAACAATCAGAGTCCATAAATAATGTGATTTAATTAATAAAGTTTAGAATGCTCAAGTTAATAATTTTATTTAAGATTTATTGGGTACACCAACTTCATATAGATACATGTTACAATGGAATTAGAAAACAATACTTATATAAATGATTAAACTTAAACAACTACTATATTAAGGTACTTAGTAATAAAAAATGTGATATTTTCTTTGACTCTAATGAGATTTCATTTGATGGTGGTATTTGAGAGCATTTACTTGTATATTAGAGTGGGTTGTCATATTTTAAATAAAAGGAGTTCCTTTACTGAAAATGTCATTAATTATCTACTTCATAATTTATACTGTATATTGCACATTCATTCTAGTGTTCCTTCTCTTGTTATATCTTAGGATTCATTCAGATTCCCAAGGCTTAAAACCGTTTGTTAATATGCCATGTAGACCTTATCTAGTTTAATATTTATTTCTAATGACTTCCTAACTTCATAAAAAATTATGCCCACCTAGACATTAGTGTGATCATAGAAGTGGTCTTAGTCACTAGTGTATGTGTGTACTCAACTATTTAAAAATGGTTAAAATTCATTTCTTCTGATGTTTATAATTTTTTAAATGGTCATTGTATAGGGAATTTGTTAAAAATAAAATTATAAATATTAATTTAGACTATTTTAGAATTCTATCTATTAAAATTTGAAATTTAGCATAACTTATTTTTGTGAGCATTATGAATTTTCTTCTTCCATTTATGTGAAGTATCTACATTTCTAGTTATTTCTCCACAGTTATTTATCTTTCATAGCTTTATCTACTGTCTAATTTTTTTTGTTTCACACTCTTTCTCCAATATCCTTTTCTATACATAGAATCAAAAGCACACACATGTAGAAACTATTATGAATTTAAGTATTTTAATCATTTCACCTAAACCATTACACACCCCAAAATAATATTTAGTAAGGCATTGAGGTTGAAATAAATCATTCAAGAGTCTAAGGTAACCTCACAAATAGTTTTAACCACTTTTCTCATTGTCCCTATAACTTCTTTCCCCTATACCTTTCTATAGGAGTAGTAGGTATAAACTTTATAAGTGATGCAATTAATAGTAGATTGATATGAGAAAACTATAAATTTAGAGTTCTAGATGCGAAGGAAAACATCACCTATATTAAGTTGTTATAAAAAAATTCTAGTTATCATTCATGATATAGTGTGATGATCTAGGTGGATATTTTTCCCCAAAAAAATGATAGTTCCAAATGTGGAATAAAATGGCACCATGTCTAAGATATTGTCAAGACAATTTGAACACCACTTGAATCACATCAAATGGAGTTTGTATGCAAAAGTTATAGCCTTTTGAAGTTTTGACGAAATAGGGGACATGTTGTTGACTGGACCGTATGGATGATGATGTCACTGTGATGACATAGCGGTCTCTAGTGCTGACATGTGGTAGTACAAGCAAGTGATGCAATTGTATGTATAGCTAGCATGCCAGTGATGATAATGTGGCAAGTATAATTCGAATTGACGTGGTAGATGACAGGCCAAATTGTTGATGTAGCACAATTTTTTAACATGGACAAATGCCAAGGTTCCACATGGAACCGCTGAGTTTTATCTCTGTAAGTGGTTGTTTTTTTGTGTGTCCAAACATTTTTTGGTAGGTTTGAACCCTCAACTTCCCTCTTCCTACTTTTACTCCCAACCGTTGGGCTAAGCGGTGTTCGTTGTAACCGTTTTGGCCATTTTTTATATTTAAAGTGTATATAATGCTATAAATGGAGGTCAGGCCATTCAAACTTCCAACCTCTCACCTCAAATTTCTCCCAACCCCCAATTCACTATACACATTTTGTTGAAAAAGCATTACAATAACTAAGTTTTGTTATTAGATGAGCAACAGAGACTGAGAAATTAGGGGGCTTGGGTTTTGAACCCGACCCCTCCTTTTTTAAGTCAAAAGTCTTAGCCATTGGGATAGAGTGTGTAAGGATAATATATTATAGTGCACGAAGATATATTTGATGTTGTACTTTCTCAGGGATAGATAAAGGATTAAAGGGCTTCTTTAAGCCAAATTATTGTAATTGAATAGGGATGAATACTTTAAGTCTTCTACATTATATAGAAGACGAACTCAAGGCCTTATTTGCAGTTTAATAAGATGTCTTTTGGTGTATTTAAGCATTGGAGAATTATAAAGGATCAACAAATCATTAGAGAGTGATCCAAAGACATAGCCCAATTTGTGGTGAACTTTGTTATCAATTTTTGGTCCTTTGTCTTCTTTCTTTCTTTCTTTCTATTTTCTTATCCTTGTTTTTTAGTTTATTAAATGTCTTTTTAAAATATTTTCTTTTAAATTGAAGATAATTTTTGTATACCTAATTTAACGTTCACTCAAGAAACTATTGTTATAGATCTTTATGGATCAAGTTTCTATTGAAGCCTTTTTTGACTAGTGTTCCCAGAAGTGGATGTTACAAAGGTTAACTCAATCTAGAAGCCGACAAGGTGAAGGAATACTTGCAGTGATCAATCCTGAGATCAATAAATGGAGAACTTTTCCACCACAAAATATGGAAGAGAGGGAAGATGAACAGAGATACTCTGATCTTGACAAGAGAATTTTTCAACAAGCCTTTCTAGACATAAAGGCTATGGTGAAATTTCTCTATTAGGAGAGGCAAGAATGGAAGAAGATTGAAAAAGAAGGTTCATTGAAGAGAAAAAATCATGAGGACCATGAAGATTGAGAGAACAAAGGGAAAAGAGTATGAGGTGACGATGAACCTTCTAAAAATCATTTGTCTCCATCTTCACCTTCTAATTCTACTCCTTTTTCTAATACTTTCAAAAGTGTACATTAGCGTATAATCAAGTTGGATGTAAAGTTTGAACTACCAAAATATTATGGAGTGTTAAATGTTGAGAAACTAGATGATTGTGTTCAAAAAGTAGAAGTGTATTGTAAAATTCAAGGTCTCTTAGATGATGATTCTAAAATCAAATTAGCTAATTTTTGGTTGGGAGGAACCACTCTCACCTAGTGGGATACTAAAATTGGGGCGTAAATTGATTGATGTGGTAGTGTTAACTTAACTTGAATGGAGTTTGTAGCTGCCCTTAAAAAATAGTTTTATCCATCAAACCATATACAACAGTTAGCCATGAACTGGTAAACTTTTAGGCAGGCTAAAGATCAAATTTTCCAAGACTATATGATGAACTACAACTGATTGTATGTTTGAAGCTATTATGGATTGAAGATCTGGAATAAACAAAGTTTATGCGGTCGGTAAATGAAGAGCTCTGTGTACACTGAGTTAGAACAGTGGACACCGAGAAAACATAGTGTATACTGAGCATAGTATTAACCGAGCAAGGTATCAGTGACCCATCACGGTATTGGTCGAGTAAAACAAACCGAAGGCTGACTAAGATGTTGAGCCGACAATTGTTTATGATTTTTAGGTAATTGATAATGTTTGTTATGTTGATCAAACGACTATAAAAATTCAAGATGATCAGACAAAAGAGATTGAAACATGTTTTTAACACAACTGTCGAGGAAGGATAAACGGAAAAATCAATGATGGAGATCAAGCGACAAAATCTAAGGATGGAATTTAAATGAGTTATGATGTCTACACAAGAGACAAAAGACTCATTATGAAATATACATGAAAATGCGCACATGCATATTGTTGAAGAGATTAACTTCATGCATGACTGATCAAACTGGTTGAAGACAGAACCGAGCAATTCTGCAGACAACACCGAGCGACAGAGAAAGAGTATTTACCAAGCATAACAGAGTATGAATAATTAGAGGGACTGAAGTGATTATTGATCAAAGGTATTATGTACTTAGAATAGATATGAAAATATTCAAATTGAGTTGTATTTGAGTCAAATCATTACTGTACCAGTTTATCCATTGTTACCAAAAAATATCTTAACCGAGTAGGACTTAACGGTCTTTATTATGACATTCAAATCAATGTTGAGTGTTTTCTTGTTGACCCCATAGTGAATTATTGTTTAAGGGTGAACTATTAGTGATAAATCCACTAACCAGGTCACACCTAACAATGTGCATTGTAACCTTTAACGGGGTTGGCTCTTTACCAAGCTCACTTTAGAAGAGTGAATTATTTTGGGTTACCGGTCCCAGGTGGTTTTTCCCTTAACAGGGTTTCCACGTTAAAAATCTATGTGTTAATGTGTATGGATGTGTTGGCTTGTTATTTTTCTTTACACATTACTTTATATGCATTGATCGTTAATCACAATATTGATTTACTGCTACTCGATAGATGCATTGATAAATGAGTTTGAAATTAAGTTTTATATCACAGTTCATATTTCAATGAGTTTATTTACATGTTTGAAATTGTTGTTATATACATCTGGGAGTATTTGGGACTATAGGATAACTGGAACTAACTGATTCACTCCCCTCTCAGTTATCTAACAATTGGTATCAGAGCATACAGTGCTTAGAAGGAAAGTTTTGAAGGACTTAAGCTAAATATCACAGGATGTATAAGAAAGATGTGCCTAAGATGAACAAGGAAAACTTCTCAACATGGAAGAGAAGAATGAGACTATATTTGTCAGGGATTGGAAATTATGTCACGCAATACCTGGATATTGAGTTCACCTTACCTACTAGACCTTTGATTATTGATCAGCTGAGTGAAAGACATGAACACAATACTATGATGATAGAGCTTGCTTCTTCACTATTTAATGTTGAATTTGAGTATGTCAAGATATGTATAACTGCCAAGTAGATGTGGGACATGCTCACACTAGTTCATGGAGGAGATGTAAATGTGCAAAGAGCTAAAGATGAAAGTCTTAGAGGAAAGTTTGATGACATAAAAATGAAAGAAGGAGAACACATAACATAAAATGGTAACCGAATCAAGGAGGTTGTGAATGCTATTCGTGGAGCAGGTGGAGTTAA
This sequence comes from Thuja plicata, assembly GCA_018584345.1. NCBI lineage: Eukaryota > Viridiplantae > Streptophyta > Pinopsida > Cupressales > Cupressaceae > Thuja > Thuja plicata. The sequence goes on along the minus strand of MU226014.1, from coordinate 1,183,317 downwards.
TGATAAAGATACTATTGTAAGTAAGAATCTCATAACATTATTGCCTATTTATACTATTAGAGTCTTTGTAATACATGAAATGAGAGCAACAATATTACAATTGATAGTCTAGTCGGTAGACTGATTTCATTTGAGCTAAACAATTTTGACAACAGTGTTGTTCCTACTATTGAGTCTGTATTTATGTCATCTTTGAAAATTAGTAAATCTGGTAAAAAACACATGATAAGAAATGATAGCGACAGTGACAATGATGAGAGAGAACTTGATGAACTTTAAGCACTAATGGCTAGAATATTTTATAAAGTTAAAGGAAGATATAAAGGTAAACTATCTTTGATATGCTTTAATTGTAAAGAAATTGGACACTTTGTTGCTAGATGCCCTAACAGGAAAAATGATGAAAGAAATAATGAAAAAGGATGATCGACAATATAGAAGCAAATGACAATATGACAGAAGGGGTAACCGAGATTACAAATAAAAAGGAAAGAAAGCATGTTACCTTGTTGAAAATAGAGATGAAGACACCGACACCAACACTGATAAAGATATTGAGACAGTATTTGTAGCTGTGAAAGAAGATGAAAGGTATGTTGAAACGACACTTATTTTTAAAGTTAGAAAGAATGATGTTTGGATTGTTGACATTGACTTTACTCATCATATGACTGGAGATAAAGACAAATTTTAATTTCTTGAGCATTATAATGGTGGATTTGTTAGAATGGGAAATGATACACCTTGTCAAGTGAAAGGAAAAGGTATTTTATTGCTGAACAAAATGATCAAATGTGAGAATGCATATTGGGTGAAAGGAATTAATTATAATATGATGAGTGTTTCATAGTTAAATAACACAGGTCACCGAGTTGAATTTGAGAATAGAAAAGCTAAAATATATGATGAAACAGGAAAATTGATTGGCACAGGAGAACAATCAAAAGGTAATCCATTCTATCTTGACTCTGCAGAAATCTCTTGTTTGATGGCTATAAATGAAGATGTGTGGTTGTGGAATAAGAGGTTATGTCATGTGAATTTTGACAACATGGTTAAGATCAGTAAGAAAAGTAAAGTAAGAGGCTTACCGAGAATATCTAAACCTGGCCATGTCATGTGCAAGAATTGTCAAATGGGAAAATGTCAAAATCTAGTTTTAAGAGAAAAAAATTTCTTCTAATGTTATTTTGGAACTGGTTCATACCAAATTATGTAGACCCATGAGAACACAGATCTATTATGGTGACAGATACTTTATTTTATTTGTTGATGACGATTCTAGAATGATGACTGTCACGTTCTTAAAAGAAAAATCTAAAGCATTTAAGATGTTCAAATGGTACAAAGCTAAAGTGGAAAAAGAAAGTGGTAAAGAACTAAAATGTTTAAGATCAGACAGAGGAGGAGAATTTATTTCTAATGATTTCACTAACTTCTGTAATGAGCATGGAATTGAGAGACATGTCTCTACACCAAGGACACCACAACAGAATGGGATTGCTAAAAGGAGAAATAGATCTATTGTGGATTGTGCTAGAATGTTGATGATTTAAAATAGTGTTACACAAGTTTACTGGAGGGAAGCTGTTAGTACTATTGTATACACATTGAACCGAGTACAACTAAAGAAAGATTCAAACAAGACACCTCATGAATTATGGTATGGTTACACACCTAATGTGAGTTACTTTAGAATATTTGGAAGTCTATGCTATATTTTGAAAGATGATAGAAATGAAATTTTTGATTCAAAAGGTGATGAAGGGATATTTCTAAAATATTCTACTAAGATCAAAGCTTATAAATGTTTGAGAAAGTCTTCTAACAAGATTATTGAAAGTGCAAATGTAAGAGTTGATGAATTTGCTGAGAAGAATGATGCTGAAAGTAAAAAAGAACCAGAAGACTATAGTAGATTTGTTTACAATGAAGATCCTAACACTTTTACAGATCAACTACCTAACATTAGCAAGAAACAGGGTAACATTACTGAGCATCAGGATCCACCAACCGAGAATCAGGAAGATGTTGCAACCAGAGATCATGACCATACACCAACTGGAGAACAAAATGCAGAAAGAACTAAACTTATACTTGCAAAATATGTAAGAAAACATCATCCACATAATCAGATTATTGGAGATAAGAGAGATGGCATGATGGCACGAAGTAAGTTGACTGATAAAACATGTTTGATTTGTTAATTTGAGCCTAAAACTATTAGAGATGCACTTACAAACTATGATTGGATTAAGGCAGTGAATGGAGAAATTGAGCAGATACAAAAGAAAAAAACATGGAAATTGGTACCGAGACCAAATGATAATAATGTAATTGGCACCAAATGGATATTTAAAAAAAAATTGAATGAGAATGGAGATGTTACACGAAACAAGGAAAGAATAGTATGCAAAGGGTATGCACAACAAGAAGGTATTGACTATGGAGAAACTTTTGCACCCGTTGCTAGACTTGAAGGAGTTAGAATATTGCTTTCTTGTGTTGCTTACAAAGGATTTAAATTTTATCAGATGGATGTTAAATCTGAATTTCTGAATGGGATACTAGAAGAGGAGGTATACATTGAACAACTTGAAGGTTTTGTTGATCCCAATCAGACAAGCATGGTATGTAAGTTGCACAAAGCCTTGTATGGACTGAAACAAGCACCAAGAGCATGGTATGAAAGACTACACTCCTATCATACCAGTATTGGATTTGTTAGAACAAGTGATAACAAAACTTTATTCTTGAAAGGAGGAATTGATGATAAGCTTCTAATTGCTAATTTTCTTTGTTGATAATATCATATTTGGAGGAAACGATAACTTATGCAAATCATTCACTGATGAAATGATAAAATAATTTCAAATGTCAATGTTTGGAGAGATCAAATTTTTTCTTGGCTTGCAAATCTTACAACAGTATGAAGGCATATACATTACTCAATCAAAGTACATCAAGGAAGTACTAAAGACATTCAGATTTGAAGATTCAAAACCAGTCGGTACACCTATGGTCACTGGATGGAAATTGACAAAAGAAGATTAGAAAACTGAGGTAAATTAAACATTGTATAGATCTATGATTGGAAAATTTATGTATGTTGTACACACAAGACTAGACATTTCACACGTAGTTGGGATTGTAGCAAGATTCTCTGCTAATCCTAAGGAATCACATATGACTACTGTAAAGAGAATTTTTAGATACTTGAAGAACATTGAAGATTATGGATTATGGTACAAGAAGGATGGCAAGTTTGAACTAAAAGTTTACATAGATGTTGATTGGGCTGGGAACATTGATGATAGAAAGAGCAATACTGGTGGAGCATTCTTTGTGGGAGAAAGATTAATTACTTGGATCAGTAAGAAGCAAGGATGCATATCTCAGTCAACTACAGAAGCATAATATGTTATTGCTACTGCAAACTATTTGAACATTGCATGGATAAAAAAACTTTTGAAACATATGAATGAATAGATCACTGACCCAGTGATCATTTATTGTGATAATACTAGTGCAATTAACATTTCTAAGAACTCAGTGATGCATGCAAAAACAAAGCATATGTCTATAAAGTATCACTACTTGAGGGAACATGTACAAGAAAAACAAGTGACACTGGAATATGTACAATCAAAAGAACAACTAGCTGACATATTCAGTAAACCCTTACCAAAGGATACATTTGAGTACTTGAGGAATAGACAGGGGGTTTGTCCCATGTCTGTTGGTCACTAAGCTGACTAGGAGGTTGCATCAACCTACATTTTATCAGAATATTAATCATGTTGATGCAAAATGAGAACTGGACCAACATTTCATATCAGTACACTGCAAGGTACCTGATCTAAACTGAAAACCCATAGATAAATTTGGCTACTGAAGAGCTGTATATTTTCTTTTTGGCATTGATGTCAAAGGTAGAGATTATTCAATGAAATATCTATCCACTGAAGGGAGAAAATAAGAAAAGAGAAAGGGAGAGAAATGATATATCTATCCATTTCAGGGAGAGAAGATTGAAATGAGTCAAATCTATAGGAAGAGTCTGTTGTTGGAATAGTCCCAAAGGATAACTTAGAGGAGGGGGGGGTGAATCAGTTATCAGCTAGTTTAATTCTTTTCTTCAATTAATTATAGAACAACATTAATCATTAACACATTCAGATAACAAAAGATAGTACACAATAATTTTGGTTACAGGGAAACCAAATAGGTAAAAAACCCAGTGGGAATTAGCACCCACAAAGAACTGTACTTGAGTATAATTATCCCTGTTAGAATATCTTCCAACCTTGTTAGGATTTTTTCTTTACAATGCAATAAGTACAGTGACCTGGTTAAAGTTTTTACCCTGTGAGGAGTCTTTTACAAATAACCCTGTTAGGGGTGAGGACTCACTGTCCAAAAAGCTCACTGCTAAAATGATTAAGGCGGCAACCTTCAGTAAAACATAAATTCACTATATCTGATAATTGAACTACTTGAGTAGACCTACTATGTTGATCAGTTCCAGTGTATTGTATGCTTTCACTTCTTCTTCACATAGATCTTTTATTGATGAATGAAATGTCTTTACTGTCCCAAAACAATGGGCATTCTATTTTGTACTTTTTATGTCTCTCCTCTTATCATTCACACTTAGCGTTCATCAAATGAATTGCTATAAGTATCTTCCCCAAAAGATGTGATCTTTGTCAGCTTTAGGAGTCCCTTCAATACTTATTTAGTCGGCCAAATCAAGCGCACAACCTGATTAGAACCATGCAACTCAAACTGAATAGATGCATCGCTTCACATAGTCGGCTCTACCAAATTAACTCAAAAATCATGCTTCAATTAGAACACATTTAGTGCCTTTGGATAATAATCATTAACTCATTACTAAACATGAATACAAACACACATATCCTGAAGATAGGCGCAACTCAAGAAACAATGTAATTACATCGGCTCTTAACAGATGATCTCCAGAAATTGTAACTGCCACAACAGATTAACATAACTCAACTGAAACTGCATATATGACTCTGTGTGAATGTACATGGTGTAGTAACTATGTATGAAACATAAAAACAACCACGCAAGGCTTTCATATGTCTATACTGAAAGCTGAATACAGTTCACTGCTGTATACTATATGTTATCATCAATGACAAACATACAGTCAATTATTTGCACAGAAGCAAATATCCAATATCTACATGGTGAGATTTAATGTTGTGTAGTGATTAAACATATTCTATGTACAAGCTAGGGAGAGCTACAACATTTTGCATATAGTTGTAGAACTGAAGTTTGGTATTCTATGGCATTTCATATTGCATATTTCATATTGTGTTGCCATCAATCTCAAAGGGAGAGATTGATGAACTACAACTGATTGTATGTTTGAAGTCATTTATTTGATGATCAACCGAGTTGCAGATGTGATGATAGACATTAATAAGTTAGTGTATTGTCATTGATGTCAACTTATTTGAGTATCAATCATGGTAACAAACATCTATTATGGATTTAAGATCTAGAATAAATAAAGGTTACACAGTCGGTAAATGAAAAGATCTGTATACACTGAGTTAGAAGAGTGGACACCGAGAAAACATAGTGTATACCGAGCACATTATTAACTAAGCAAGGTATCACCGATGCATCACGGTATTGACCGAGTAAAACAAACCGAAGGCCGACTAAGATGTTGAGCTGGAAATTGTTTATGATTTCAAGGTAATTGATAATGTTTGTTATGTTGATCAAACGACTATGAAAATTCAAGATGATCAGACAAAGGAGATTAAAACATGTTTTTAAAACAGCTGTCGAGGAAGGATGAAGCAACAAAATCAACAATGGAGATCAAGCAAAAAAATCTAAGCATGGAGATTAAATGAGTTATGATGTCTACTCAAGAGACAAGAGATTCATTATGAAACATACATGCAAACATACACATGCATATTGCTGAAGAGATTAACTTCATGCATGACTGATCAAACCGGTTGAAGACATAACCGAGAAATTTTGCAGACAACACTGAGCGATAGAGAAAGAGTATTTACCGAGAAGAACATAGTATGAAGAATCAGATGGATTGAAGTGATTATTGATCTATATCCGCATGGGAGGGAATCATAGGGGTGCAGCCCACCCAACATAACTATTCAAACCGGGCAACTAGCCTATTGAATGGTAGGGCCCGAAACAAGAGTTTCCCTATGCACCGGCCCCTATTATTATATTATTCTAGAAAAATATTCTTTGTATCAGTTTAACCATTGTTACAGGAAAATCTCTTAATCGAGTAGGACTTACCAATATTTATTATGACATTCAAATGAATGTTGAGTGTTTTCTTGTTGACCCCTATTATCATTTTAGTTGCACACTAAATTGGTAAATTGAGATTATTTCACATTGAATTATGGATTTGATAGTTTTTGTCCAAAGTTGCATAATTTCTTGCATTCAGAAGATAGAGTATACATGCAACACAATAACTACAAACATCAAAAGGTTGCATACATCTATTCAACACTACTATTCAGATATTGAAAATAGAAATACATTGCTTTTGCATCCATGTTAACACTGATATTGTCCTCTAAGTATTGATCAGATTTAAACTTTCAATTTCATAATTGATCATTACATTGAACATCCAAATTGAATGTAATAAACAAGTATTCCTTCAGGGTTACATCTTTCAAATTGAAAACTTAGAGAAGTTATCCAATTCTGAAAGCAAGAAAGAAGCATAGAAGATTTAGGGATCTAAGCATTACCTTGGAGAGGTCTTCTTCATTTTAATAACTGGTCATTTGAATCTGCATGTCCTTGTGTCGTTTCCCAAATCTTTCTGTTAGTTCTGCATTCTTGTCTCAATTTAAGTCTTCTTCCAGTTTTATCCTGCACCATGGAGAGAGAAAATAGTTAGATCCAAATTGGATCTAAGCAATACATAGATACCTAAAACAACATGCTATAATCAAAACTTTCAGAACCATATTTTTATGTAAACATCAATGCAATAGTAAAATATGCATATGCAATAACTAAATAAAGTATCCAAGGGACATAATTATATGAAACCTTTTACTGCATATAGTTGTTAACCTGCATTGTTTAAGAGTTGCCATTTAGGAAACCACAAAATTTGAATCAAAGGGACTTGGGTCTTGTACCTGAGAAACCTTTTTTAGAATATCAACATATTAGGTTAGTAAACCCAACCAACAAACCAACATTCATACATAAATGACATTTCACATGACCTTTATATACAAACATTGATTGACTGATTGTATCTACTAATCTAGAATGTGGACTTGGTGGTGTGTGCAAACAAGTGAGATTAAATGTAGAAAGAAACACAATGCAAGAGTTCATAAGTTCAGAAAGAAAAGAGGATACAAGAATGAATACTATGAAATGTTGTGCTAAAAGATGCATATGAAATGGAATAATGTAGCAAAGATGAGTGTTCCTGATTGAAAAAGTGTTACAGCCAACAAGAAACAAATTTGCAGATCAGAAATGAGGTAACACTATACCTTATCATTATACAAAGAAAGGATGAAATACTATGTAATGTTGTTATGATTACTGTCAGAATCTTGTTCAAGAGAGTATCAAAGTTTCAACTATGCATATGTAATGAATGCATCAACATTATCAAATAATTATGTAAGGATAAATCAAATAAACAGTGTGCAAGGATACATCAAAAACAAAGAATTTCTTCTTTACAATCAAATGAAAAAAAATATACTTTCAGCACTGGTATCTTTTTATGCATATATACACAAGAGTTGAGCAAAGAGTATATTCTTTTGAGAAAGAATCAGTGACACTGTTATGGCAGTGATAGATATGGGTCATGTTGACCATAGGCTTAGTTTTTTTTAAAAAAACTATGGTGTTGGTTTTGATGGGTTTTGACTCATGCTTTTGAGTTGGGGTTTTTAGGTCGAGTTTACATCTTAGGTTATTCTTACATATACTTTAGGTATTTTAATATATTCTTTATATATTGAGATATATTAAAAAATATACAATTCTTCCAAATATCAACATTAGGATATTATTACTTGGAGGGCTAGATTTTTTGGCATGACTTATGCAATAAATTTAGGGTTTTAGCTATTTTGGAGGGGCTTTTTGGAGATTACATTGTGGGCATCATTTGAGCCTTGAAATTAGGAGTATCTATCTGTTTAGGAGCACCTTTTGGGGGGAGGATTTCATTTTTGAGATTAGCCTTGAGGGCTATGTATTTGAACTTCTTATTCATTTGTAGAGGTTCATATTTGGAGAGAGAAGTTGTATTAGTGAACATATCATTCCTTTGCACTTATTCTTCTATTTTGTAACCCACTAGTACATTTCACCTTAAATTGTGACCTAACATTTTGACCATATCATAAAAAAGTTTAGGTTGGTCGCATTACAAAGGAAAACTTTTGTTTTTTTTTTCTTTTATGCCCGTGTTGGTCGCAATTTCGACCAAC
>MU226014.1:1162393-1174442 GCA_018584345.1 Thuja plicata | reverse complement strand
GGAGTTTCCTCCATGGTTAAACCCACTCTGCTTGCATCCTCATTTGCAAAACCTTCACCAAGTGTTGTTCCTTATGAACCATCCATTAGAAAGCCCCTTAAGCTTATCAGTTGATAAGCTTAAGGGGATTTCTAATGGATGGTTCACAAGGCACAACACTTGGTGAAGGTTTTGCAAATGAGGATGCAAGCAGAGTGGGTTTAACCATGGAGGAAACTCCGTAGTTAAGTGCGCTCCAGCTGGAGTGGTACAGGGATGGGTGACCTCTCGGGAAGTCGATCCCCGTCCTTCACCTCTTTGAGCATCACCCAGAGCCAATGAGACTCAAAAAACTACACAGTTGAATCCAAGTAGAATTAAAAAAAAATCAATCGGTAAATTTTTTTTTAAAAAAAATAGAGAAATGGTCGAAATTTCGACCAATCTTGTTTTACTTTCCACCAAAATGTTGGTCGCAATTTCGACGGAATCAGAGGTTCGTTTCCACAAAATATTGGTTAGAATTCCGACCAATGCCTTGGTGGAAAGCAAAGCATCCATGTCGAAATCTCCAGAACCGGTGGTCGACATTTCGACCACTTATTGGTCAGAATTTTCCACCATATATTGGTCGAAATTTCAACTACTTATTGGTCGAAAGTTTCCACCATATATTGGTCAGCATTTCAACCACTTATTGGTCGGAAGTTTCCACCATATATTGGTCGAAATTCCAACAATATATTGGTTGGAAGTTTCCACCATATATTAGTCGAAATTTCGACAATATATTGGTCAGAATTTTCCACCATATATTAGTCGAAATTTTGACCATATATTGGTCGGAAGTTTCCACCATATATTGGTTGAAATTTCAACCATATATTGGTCGGAAGTTTCCATCAAATTGAGTGAGAGTAATAGTCAAAATTGCGACCTTTATGTTGGTCGAAATTGTGACTACTAACAAAAAAGTCGAAATTTCGACAAAAAAAGACCGACGAACGGTTTGGTCGAAGTTTGGTCATGCATTCGACTAATTACTGTCGAAATTTCGACCAATTGTCGTCAAAATTTGAGCTCAAATTTACTAGTGACCAATTTTGCAGATTCTGAAGATAATAAAGGTGGCCTTATTATTCACATATCTTTTCTGAGTTTTGTCATCAATCCTTTCAAGTTTTTATGCATTTAAGTTTTTATCCCTTTCAAGCATAGATTAGTGAATTGCTCTAAATTCCTATTATAAGTTATAAAAAATTAATCTTTTGCAGAAATTACTTGTTTGCTGGTTGAATTCCTACCACTAGTGGCACCAAACCCTATAATGAATTTTAAACCATCCTAGGTGTTGAGAAGTGAAAATCATTGCATAATTTAGTAATGTGTCTTGTAGGTACAGACTTTCAATTCTGACAAATCTATATCCATTTTTGGGGTATCACCTTCTTAATTAGTTTTCATTTTAGTTATCCCTTCTCCCTTTTTCCCAAAACTATAAAAGCCAGTATTAGGTGATATCCCAAATCTAATAGGGACAGGCCTAAAATCCAAAGATTCATTCTCTCATCCACCAAGGACAATGTTTCCATGTTTCAACGGGATGGCTAGATTCTGCATCAAGCTATAGGCGCAATCCTGATTGACAACAATTTTTGGCACGCCCGATGGGACCCAACTGTTTCACAGTTTGGTTAAGGGCTTCATTATTATTTTTGTTTTGGTGTGAACAATAGTATTTCATCCTTTGGAGGCAGGATTCAAACACACGCCTGACGACTCTGCAAGAAAGATCTACTAGTTCAAAGAGATCAAGCGCTAGTATTTTTCAAATCATTTTTTATATTCAAATTTCCAGCTTGTTACATTAATAGAAATTTCATATTATGGTGGGCGGAAAGGATACTCACCACCTTACCATGAAAATAATGCTCAATGGGTTAATCATCTGCCATATGAAAATCATCCAAACCCTATTTTTAGTCCAAGCTACCATACCTAACAGGTTACCGATATATCCAGCATGCCCCAAATCAATATGCCCTTGTACAGGCTTATGAGAAGGCTCTCCAACAAGAAGGGTCATGGGCTCCAAGGAACAACAAGAGATTAAAGAGAAGCTATCTCATCATGCTCATCACTCGCCCCCCCACCATGCTCAAACTAGGTGGCAACAAACTTGGGGTTATAACCAGTTCCAAGGGGACTATTTTATGCCTAGTCAGTATGAAGATATTTCCAATCAGCCTCAAAACTCAAACTGTGTTAAAATGAATAAGTTTTATGAGCCTAGCAAGCTTGTTCATCCAAATCAAGAGCAAGGAAATGAGGACCAACTATATGAGCAGCAAATGAAATAATGGGAAGAAGAGCTTGATCATCAAATCGATATTAAGGGAGCAGAGCTAAGATTACAAATGGTTGAATAAGAGGCTCATGAGTGTAAAGTTCCAAGCTTCATGAATTTTGGGCAAGGTGAGTCTCCTAAATATCTTGGATGTAAAGTCCCAAGTTGGCGTACTCCCATGTTCCAAGAACCTGTAAATGAAGAGCCAATAAAGCTTTGATTCCCAAGTTTCAGTGATATCCTTCTAGCACAAGGACCTGTTAGAGAGAAATTGCAGCCTTGTGAAGAACCCACTCAAGAGGACTCATCTAGTTTATTTGAATAAATTTCATGTTTTGTCAATGACAAAAATGTATGTAAGCTAATAGATTTGGCAGGTTGTGATCACCAACATTATGAAGATCTTCTATCAGAGGTAGAAGAGGCAACATGTATAGAGATACATGCTCTTAATGATAAAGAGGTTGGTAATTTTAAATTTTCTTAAGACTTATTTCATGAGCTTCCAGGTTTTTTTAGTGAGGAAGAATGTGAAAGTTAGCTCATAGCCTCACTAGTTATACAACAACAAGTAGAAGTTCAAGATTTGGATGATTTGAGCATGCATGACAGCATCAACAAGGTAAACATAAATCCTCTTCCATGGAATATTGAAAGTTATGATGATGAAGCTGACTTTTGGGATGGTCTTGAAGTATTTATAATAGAATTAGATGATTGTCATTCATCTCCTCATAAAGAGGATGAGGTACAACAAGTTGTTGCACACATGGTATGTACTGAGTCTCAGGAATTTCCTTCATCTTCTAATAACAAAGAGCTAGCAGAATTGGAAAGTTGTCATGAGAAAGAGCCTAGAAGTGAATTGGATGGGGTGCTAGTTAAGGAGGGCAGCATTCAGGAGGAATCTCAAGGGTCTCATATCGAGGCCAATTCAGTAGACATTAAGGAGGAGATTTCAGCTTCTTATCATCAAAACATTGGTATATTGCCTCAGCCAATTTTTCCTCATAAATCAGATAAAGTTGATCATGAAATTGTTACAGTGATCCAAGAGATACTCAACAGAGTTGAGCCCAGTAGCATAAAGCCAGAGTATATCGTTACAAGAGGCTTCCCAATCAGATATCTTTCCAGAATGGGGCATGTTCCTAAGATTCCAGTTATAGAGCAGCAGATCCAGCATGTTTATATACCTCAAATCTGCATTGATATTGATCAAATCCAAGAGGTATGTGATCTGGTCTATAATTTTTAGGATATGCTATAGATTTATTAGATCTTTCAAGTTATATTGCATATCTTTTCAGTTGCTCATATGCATGCATCTCATCCATTGTTGGTGAGAAAAGGAAGCTACTTCAATCAATCAGTTAAAGGATGTATCTGAGGGTCCTCAAATGATTGATTAGCTTAGGGTAGACTAGAATTTTTCAGTTATAGTCTACTTTCTCTGAGTTTTGTTAACACATGTTTTTAGTTTCAATTGTGTGGTAGAAGAAACCAAGGACATCACTGATGTACTTCACCATCATGACATGAAAAGATACCTATCATAATAAGGCATGAAATCTATTCCGCTGCCCCATATCATAAGCATTTCATTCATGCAATGACACTGGAGTACAACAGTAACATCCTTGGCACGAGTTTCAGTTTTATTTCAGTTTTCAATTTTCAGTTTGAGAAGTTCAGTTGTTCCTAAAGTTGAAGACTCTAGCCCAATGGATAAGCAAAAGGCAACTAGTCTGATTTTGTTCAGCATGCAAACACCCCTGGGAGGTCGCCAAAAAATGTTATCATTTTAGTTGCACACTAAATTGGTAAATTGAGATTATTTCACATTGAATTATGGATTTGATAGTTGTTGTCCAAAGTTGCAGAATTGCTTACATTCAAAAGATAAAGTACACATGCAGCACAACAACTACAAACATCAAAAGGTTGCATAAAGGTACATCTATTCAACACTACTATTTAGATATTGAAGACAAAAATACATTGCTTTTGCATTCATGTTAACACTGATATTGTCCTCTAAGTATTGATCAGATTTAAACTTTCAATTTCATAATTGATCATTACATTGAACATTAAAATTGAATGTAATAAACAAGTATTCCTTCAGGGTTACATCTTTCAAATTGAAAACTTAGAGAAGTTATCCAATTCTAAAAGAAAGAAAGAAGCATAGAAGATTTAGGGATCCAAACATTGGCTTGGAGAGGTCTTCTTCATTCTGGTAACCGGTCATTTGAATTTGCATGTCCTTGTGTCCTTGCCCAAATCTGTCTATTAGTTCTACATTCTTGCCTCATTTTAAGTCTTCTTCTAGTTTTATCCTCCACCATGGAGAGAGAAAATAGTTAGATCCAAATTGGATCTAAGCAATACATAGATACCTAAAACAACATGCTACAATCAAAACTTTCAGAACTGTATTTTTATGTAAACATCAATGCAATAGCAAAATATGCATCTGCAATAACTAAATAAAGTATCAAAGGGACATAATTATATGAAACCTTTAACTGCATATAGTTTTTATCCTGCATTATTTAAGAGTTGCCATTTAGGAAACCAGAAAATTTGAATCAAAGGGACTTGGGTCTTGTACCTGAGAAACCTTTTTTAGAACATCAACATATTAGGTTAGTAAACCCAACCAACAAACCAACATTCATACATAAATGGCATTTTACATTACATTTATATACAAACATTGATTGACTGATTGTATCTAGTAATCTAAAATGTGGACTTGGTGGTGTGTGCAAACAAGTGAGAATAAATGCAGAAAGAAACACAATGCAAGAGTTCATAAGTTTATAAAGAAAAGAGGATACAATACTGAATACTATGCAATGTTGTGCTAAAAGATGCATATGAAATGGAATAATGCAGCAAAGATGAGTGTTCCTGATTGAAAAAGTGTTACACCCAACAAGAAACAAATTTGCAGATCAGAAATGAGGTAACACTATATCTTATCATTATACAAAGCAAGGATGAAATACTATGTAATGTTGTTATGATTACTGCTAGAATCTTGTTCAAGAGAGTATCAAAGTTTCAACTATGCATATGTAATGAATGCATCAACATTATCAAATAAGTATGCAAGGATAAATCAAATAAATAGTGTGCAAGGTTACATCAAAAACAAATAATTTCTTCTTTACAATCAAATGAAAGGAAATATACTTTCAGCACTGATATCTTTTTATGCATATATACACAAGAGTTGAGCAAAGAGTATATTCTTTTGAGAAAGAATTAGTGACACTATCATGTTAAAATTTGGAAATCAAAATATTGTTTTTGTTTAAATGAAGATTAAGAATACAATATTTTGTGCGGAGGTCAAAGATAAACAACAGTATTGTTTTGATAAATTCAAATAAAATCACTTTGCACCTTCATCAAATAAACAATGCTATGTTAGACACAATTGTTCTTGCACGAATAAAATCTATGATTCAATGTAAAAATGCATACATATGACAGAGCTATATATATTCAACATAGAAAAGATGCATTATCTTAAAGTATTGGGTTCTGTTCATAACAATTTCCATAGATGTCACGAGCCTATGCTCGAACGTCATGCAGAAAAAGGACAACATATACCAAAATATAGACATTCAACAAGTATTATATTCATTGAAGCAAGCATAGTGGAAAAAGTACAGTTTCTACAAAATAAACACAACATTCGAACAACAGTGGTTGATTTCATCCAGGGAGGCGAGCTCACATTATCAAACTTCAAACAACAGACATAGCGGTCAAAAAAGCTATGTGGGTATTCAAGAAATCAAAATGCTTTTATTATACAGACATCAAGTATTGTGTCCATTAAAGCAAGAAAAGCACGGTTTCAGCAGATATTGGTATTATTTCAAAGTAGTCATTGTCAAGTTTTTAGAGATTACATAAAGATAAAAAAATGGACAACTTGTTATGTGGGTCAAAAAACTAAAGATATATTACTAACAGTGATGGAGCTGTTTATTAAGAAAGACTACAGTTAAATCAAGAAAAGCACATATTTAGAAAGAAATCAAATAAAACAATTATTTTATAATGATAAACAATTTCTTCTTGCAAGAAATCATGGAGGAATCATTTACGACATGCATGGTAGAGTCAACAGGAAGTAATATTAAACACCTAAAATGATTTTCAAAGAAATGAGGGTACCTAGATGCAGATTAAGTTCAAGATATGCTACAACAAGTTTGAACAACAACATGAAGATTAAATAAAAGAAAGGGTAACTTATTTGTAAGTTGCAAATTGGGCAAGCTCGAGTTCTAGATGCATGAAAGATGCCATGTTTTATGGCATGAAAACAACCAAGATCAAATTGTTGAGTCTGAGTTCAAGAAAAGTGTATGGATAGTGCTATATTCATGGCATATTGATAAATAGTTGACTCCAGCAAGCAAAGAGGAAGCCCGAGCTATTCAACCAAAGATATATGCATATCGCGCCATATCCTATGGCATAAAAAAATCCCTTCATGCAAAGGGCTTGAGTCCAACTAAAGAACATGCAGAGAACAATGCCATTCTTATGGCATAAAACCCAAGGTAAAGAATAGTGGAGGTCGAGCCAACTAGAGGAAGTCTGAGATTCTTAACTGGATATGTATACAAAAGCTAAAGTTCTCATTGTTTATGGCATATAAAGCCGTGGTGAAAATTAACAGCAATGAAGCAAACTTTCACTCTCAGGTAGAGGCCAAGTTCATATGCGAAGACTCCAGTCTCAATGTAGAACCTGAGTCCTTTACAAAACAAACATTTCCAGTTGCATATTGGGCTACATGCTCAAACAAAGAATGCACCTTCATTACCCGCAGATGCCAACAAAAAAATGTAAGGCTACAGTTTGCAACCAATACCAGCTCCAGATAACAAAATGATGAAATCCACATTAACACAAAAAGCCCAAGAAGAACGCCACAAACACAACATGGCGGCACAATCACATCTAGGGTTTCAAAACCCTTGTCTTCACCAAATACATATTTGCAAAAAGAAGTGGAAAATGCAATATGCTAAGTTTGATGCAATTTCAGAACCACAGTACTATAGAGGCTTCTTTACATGCCATGATAGCTTCATCACATGCCATGGCAGTGATAGATATGGATCATGTTGACCATAGGCTTAGTTTTAAAAAAAAAACTATGGTGTCAGTTTTGATGGATTTTGAGTCATGCTTTTGAGTTGGGTTTTTAGGTCGAGTTTACATCTTAGGTTATTCTTTGATATACTTTAGGTATTTTAATATATTCTTTATATATTGAGATATATTAAAAAAGATGTAATTCTTCCAAATATCAACATTAGGATATTATTACTTGGAGGGCTAGATTTTTTGACATCACTTATGTCATAAATTTAGGGTTTTAGCTATTTTGGAGGGGCTTTTTGGAGATTACATTGTGGGCATCATTCGAGCCTTGAAATTAGGAGTATCTATCCATTTAGGAGCACCTTTTGTGGGGAGGATTTCATTTTTGAGATTAGCCTTGAGGGCTATATATTTGAACTTCTTATTCATTTGTAGAGGTTCAGAATTGGAGAGAGAAGTTGTATTAGTAAACATATCATTCCTTTGCACTTCTTCTTGTATTTTGTAACCAATTTTGCAGATTCTGAAGATAATAAAGCTGGCCTTATTATTCACATATCTTTTATGAGTTTTGTCATCAATCCTTTCAAGTTTTTCTGCATTTAAGTGTTTATCCCTTTCAAGCATAGATTAGTGAATTGCTCTATATTCCTATTCTAAGTTAGAAAGAATTAACCTTTTGCAGAAATTACGTGTTTGCTGGTTGAATTCCTACCATTAGTGGCACCAAACCCTAATAGTGAATTTTAAACCATCCTAAGTGTTGAGAAGTAAAAATCATTACAAAATTTAGTAATGTGTGTCTTGTACGTACAAACTTTCAATTCTGACAAATCTGTATCCATTTTTGGTGTATCACCTTCTTAATTAGTTTTCATTTTAGTTATCCCTTCTCCCTTTTTCCCAAAACCATAAAAGTCAGTATTAGGTGTGTTGATGTTTATAGCTTCGGTCAGATAAACATAATCATGGATGATAATCTCAATCAATAGAATGATTTATGAGTTATATGTATATATATACGAATATAGATAATAATAATAATTGATTTTATTATTATTATTACATATTTTATCATACATACATACATAATTATATTTGGATATTAAATCATAAATCATTATATTAATTTATTCTATGTGGAATAAATAGTCATCTTTATGTTTAACAAACTATCAATTGTGTAATGTTTGCAATGTTTAATGAAGAGACGTATTGGTGGAGAGACATGTCTCCACATATGTGGAGACATGTCTATCCATCGATATGTCTTCTCACTCATATACATATAATCCAAAATAGATTGATTGAAGGCAAGTACAGAAATAAAATAGTGCAAGCCAATATTACATCGATCTCCATCATAGATGTTGAGTTGTACTTCAACAAGGTATCAGAGCCAGGTTCCCTACCAGCCTGTGAGGTTTCATAAATAACAGAAGTGCTGGATGAGAATTACTTAAGTAAAGCTACCTGTGTGCCTACTCCCTTTCAATAGTTGGGATAAGATTTTTTTTTTAATGGCTGCACAGTTGAGCTACCGGAAAAATTAATATCTTATTAATGTTAGCTCGCGAAGGTGTCAGTGGAACAATATTATATTCTCCCATGGCCAATTATCAAAATACCACTTAAGCATCAAACTTGGGGATTATTATCCCAGGAGGAAATACGTATGTTATCATCGTATTTTCCAGTGAAGTTAATATTGGTTTAGTTTCTTGAGTTGTGTGGGGGGACCGCAGGTAGTAATGTTTGAGCGGACTAAGGATTAATATTGAGTGATAAATTTATATACTCTGAAGGGCAATTGAATAATCTCCACATTACAATGCTATTGTATTATCGCAGCTCTTCTTGATTTGGAAAATATCATAATGGGAGAGGATTATATTTTTGAATTGCTATTGATCACTGGTGCGATGTATGAATTTCCTTGCCGCTACTTGTCAAAGACCATATTGATCGATTTGTGAAGGCTAAGGAGCAACAATTAATGGGCTATATATTTTTTGGCCAAGGAATCGCTACTTGCAAGTATTTCAAAATGTTAACGACACCATTCATATGTGGAGAATATTGGCACCATTCTTTCTGAAGAATGATTCCTCTTCTGGAGATACCATTATAAGTGATTCCTTTCTTTCCTACATGTCTGTTGATATCAATACTGGATTATGTGCTCCTGCATCTTGATCGGACTATTGGGAATTCTTTCTCATATTAGACATTGGAGGATCAATATTCCGCAGTTGCAATCGTTGAACTTACTTTCAGATTCCAGAGTTATTGCGGTCATAATTTGCAAGTCATATTTGTCTATGTGTTCTTATGACATCAATTGCAATTCTGAAATTAGACTTCCATTGCTGACGGATTCATTATTAGTTTAAGTTTAATATTGAATGGGTTAACACCTCTTGACTGAGTTTGGGAAGAGTGTGGAGAAATAGTGCACCGGTTTTGATCAGGGAAATAAAGTATTGATTGATTTTTCAAAAGCGGCGAATATATAGATTGGGTGTGTTGAATCGGGCAACACTAATATTTATTATTCCTTGAAATTTTATGGCTACCTTATACAATGAGATATTAAGGTGAATCTATGATTAAGGAGCAGAAAATATTTATGAAATTCATTGGGAGCTATTATTGACAGAGGAAATATTCGATTATTGTCCTAAGGAGGGTATAGTAAAAGGTTATTAATTTTAAATAAGGCTGAGCGACACTTTTATTATTGAGGTCAATTTTATCATTGGCAGATTACTCTAAAGTTTGGCGAGAAATATTAATAAGTGATTCATCCGGGCTTTAAGTTTTGGGCAAATGTTTTGGCTAAAGACTATAATATGATAAAAAATAGCAAGGAGGCTCTCCAACTCTTTAATTTGATGATAGAGTCAAACATCAATCCAAACCAAATCACTTTCTTAAATGTTCTCTCTGCACGCAGCCATGAAGGACTAGCAAATGAGGGATGTCTCTGTTATAAATTAATGAGAAGGGAATATATTAATTTAGTAAAACTAATCACTATGCCTGTATGATCAACCTTACAGGCTGTGCTGGACAAATATGTGAAGCTGAAAACATTGTCAACAACATGTATACTGAACTTGATGCTTTGGTGTGGAAAGCATTGCTTCATGCCTGCAAAATTCATGGCAATGTGGAGCTTGGAGAATGTGCAGATAATCACCTTCTTCAATGTGAACGGAAAGAACCTGCAAACTATGTGCTAATGTCAAAAGTATATGCTACAGCAAATAGGTGGACAAGTGCAGCAAAGGAAAGAAAAATGATGGACAGGGGACTCATGTACAAAACATGCTCTATGCATTTATTGGAGAAAACACATTGAACCTATTTTTAGAGGAAATATATGCAATGGTATAGAGAGTGGCTAGGCAGCCGGATGATGCAGGCTTTGTGCCTGTCACATGTGGTGTTATGTGAAGACCAATCTTGTAAACACCAGATTAAAAGAGAATATGCTATGAAGATCTAAGGTGATGTATGTGAAGAGTTTTGTAACAAAAATTTTAAAGGAGAATGTGGTTCAAACACTGCTGGATCGCATATGATAGTGATGGGATTGTCGGCCAGAGCTGAAAGCTCAGCCTAATCGCTCCTATTGTGTTCCTCTCATAGCAGAAATAGACTAAGGTTCTGAGATTTATTTAATAAAAGATAAGTATTACATGCTTGATTAATGCACATGAATTTTTTATAGTCATTAATTCATGCTATAACATTGGGATAGTAAATCTTGTATGCTTCTATCATTGTTATTTCCCTTTGGCATAGTTTAGTTTTATGAACTACCCATAATCCCTCTCTGAAACACTTTCAGGATGGATAAAGAAGCATAAGAGATTGTGAACGGGAAATTGCTCTTGTGGACAATGTTGTGATCATTGAACAAATAAATCATGTGCCCGATGATGAGAGTCTCTTGGAGAAATATATCTTCCATGATTAGAGTATGTGAACAAGGTAATCTTTCCTGACAGAAGGAGCAGCTAGAGAATCTGCATCAACTAACATCTGAGGAACTTGATTAAGAGGGAGTAGACCATGGAGAGATGGTTTCTCTAGTATTCAGATGAGGTACATTGTCACTGAAGATTGGACGACTGATATTCTCACCAAGCCTCTTGTCAAAGTAAAGTTTATGCATTTTTTTGAACAAGCTTGGAGTTGTGGAGAACAAAGCCCTTGTTGAGAGGGAGTATCAGCATCAATGATTTCTTGATATGTACTTTATTACATTCTTATCTTTGAGAGAAAATTCTAAGGTGAAAGCCCTTGGTTTCACCCTATGAGATGATTCAAGGTGGATGTCATATGTGTGACTCCATGACTTATGGGCCCTCCTGTGAACATTGAAGAAAGGTGACGACTTTTCGGCAATGAACACTTGTATTTGATTGATGTTGTGAGGTGAGGACCTTGCAAACATCTCCATTATGATAGTTTATATCCTGCAAATCAATATGGACTAGAAGGTATAGTTTAAAATACTTACAAGTTCTATTGTATGGATATATCATGTCTATATGGTAAGTATCACAT
>MU226014.1:1141988-1161200 GCA_018584345.1 Thuja plicata | reverse complement strand
GGATATTAAATCATAAATCATTATATTAATTTATTCTATGTGGAATAAATAGTCATCTTTATGTTTAACAAACTACCGATTATGTGTAATGTTTTCAATGTTTAATGAAGAGATGTATTGGTGGAGAGTCATGTCTCCACATATGTGGAGACATGTCTATCCATTGATATGTCTTCTCACTCATATACATATAATCCAAAATAGATTGATTGAAGGCAAGTATAGAAATAAAATAGTGCAAGCCAATATTACATCGATCTCCATCATAGATGTTGAGTTGTACTTCAACAAGGTGATATCCCAAATCCAATAGGAACCGGCCTAGAATCCAGAGATTCATTCTCTCATGGACCAAGGAGAATGTTTCCATGTTTCAACAGGATGGCCAGATTTAGTATCTAGCTATAGGCACAATCCTGATTGACAACAACCCCATAGTGAATGATTGGTCAAGGGAGAATTGTTAGTGATAAATCCTCTAACCAAGTCACACCTAAAATTGTGAATTGTAACCTTTAATAGGGTTGGCTCTTTACTGAGCTCACTTCAGAAGAGTGAATTAGTTTGGTTTATCGGTCCCAGATAGTTTTTCCCTTAACAGGGTTTCCATGTTAAAAATCTATGTGTTAATGTGTATGGATGTGTTGGATTGTTATTTTTATTTACACATTACTTTATATGCATTGATCGGCAATCACAGTATTGATTTACTGCTACTCAGTAGATGAGTTCATAGATGAATTTGAAATTGAGTTTGAGATCACAGTTCTTATTTCACCGAGTTGATTTACATGTTTGTAATTGTTGTTATATACATCTGGGAGTATTTGGGACTATAGGATAACCAGAACTAACTGATTCACCCCCCTCTCAGTTATCTAACACTATACTGCTGAATTTAGGAAGCGAGTTATTGCACTTAATGTAATAAGTAACAATAAATATTTAAAATCACTAACTTATTTACTTTATTAATTTAATTATTACTTAATAATATCATAATATATCTAATCTTAAAACAAATATAAACCCTTTTGTCTGAGAATTAGATATCTTAGGATATTAAGTAATAATTAATTTAATCAAATAAATAAAAAACTCTTAAATTTAATTATTTCTACATTATAAAACATAAATCTATAAATTCAATTTCTAAAATTAGTAGTCTTCATTATTCATTTTAGATTAAATATATAGACCTCCTCTATAATAAAAAAAAATTAAATTAAAGAACAACACAAGCTTAGAAAGGGAGATTAATAACTTATTTCAATATAATATACATTAAGAATAATAAAAAAACATAACTTAATTGATATTTAAAAAAAAATTCATTAAGCTATACATTTATTTGATTCTTAATGTATATTATATTCAAATAAATTACAAACTTCTAATTAAAACAAAACAATACAAAGAATTTTTTTATTAAATTAAATCTATGAATTAATAAATAACATTAGCAATGTTATTTATTAAGCCATAAATTTATTTTAATATAAAATCACATTGCTTTGTTAAGAATTTAAAATATCCTAAGGCATACTACGGTTAAGGATTAGCTACGGCAATACCTAATGCAAAAGACTTCTCAACCATGGGTTACAAACGATTAGAAACCCCTAAAATAATTTCATTTGCTCATTTCACTTTTGACTTTCTTTGCTCGCTGCCTCTAGCCTCCATGAGGCTTTGTAGATGCTTGGTAATGTGCTCTATCATTTTGAATGCTATGGAGATGAAGAATTTCTTGAAATTGCTACTCCTCTCCATGGCTGCTCTCCTTTTGTCATTTTCTCTCCACGGGTGTTGCTACTCCTTGCTAAAAGAAACTCTTTGGCCGCCACTTTCATGAGGGTTTGGAGACACTTGGGATCTTCTTCAGCATGGAACGTTGCCTTCTTTTTGTACTCTGTGTTTTTTACTTTAAAGCCATGACCGCTTTCTTGGGGTCTTTGACTGCTACCTCCAAAAGTTTGGAAATGCTTGATGAGTTTAAATGTTGGATGAATGAAACTATGCCCATATTTCCATATACTCCTCTTCTTGGCTCATGACTTCTAATCGATAAGAATATCATTACTATACCAAATCTGCAGTTTATTACTCCCATAACACTGAGAAATTTGTGAAATAGAAGGTTATTTTTTCCTGTGCAAGCTTTGTTTGATATTTTATGACCCCGATGGATTTGATATGTGTACAATTTTAAGATGGTTGCTCCATAGCTGCAACCTTGTTATGAAATGTAAAAACACTCATACTCATTCCTCATTGAAATTTTTGAGACCTACTTTCATGGCTTTAGCTTA
Source organism: Thuja plicata (assembly GCA_018584345.1). Classification (NCBI taxonomy): domain Eukaryota; kingdom Viridiplantae; phylum Streptophyta; class Pinopsida; order Cupressales; family Cupressaceae; genus Thuja; species Thuja plicata. The sequence continues at coordinate 1,158,888 of MU226014.1, read as the reverse complement.
TGAAAATTTCCCATACAAAGCGAAGACTCCTTATACTGTGTAATGCATTTGATCATTGTTTCTCATAATAATGAACTCTCTTGTTACTGGGTTTGTTGTATTTGCACTTTCTCTGTAAAAAATATGTGCGCTTGTATGTGTGAACTTCTAGATTTAAACCATGATTTCTCTAAAATAGAGGCATATTTTCCATACTTTCACCGTCATGACTATAACCATTTTCCTCTCTACCCTTTTTTCAAATATTGTTCAATCCTAATCCTTTGAAATGCTACTTGTAAACAAATTATCTTTTGTTGTAGCTCCATCGTAATCCTAGAAGCATAATTTTGATTATTAAGTGTTGATTTTCCATAATAGAAGCTATTATTGGTATTGCTGATTTATGCATTTTATGACAACACTTGTTTTTGGAAAACACCATGATGTTTTCTAATTCTCATAACAATGTTTACCCCATTGTATTTCTTACCCGATTCTATGAAAGTGACTGTATAATAATACATACCAGTAACAAACACTGCCTTCATTATACTGAATTGATTCATATGACTGTTGGTTGCTCCTTTTGATATTTTGACATAAAATTATGCTCTATATAATTCTCGAGATGTCATTGTATATTATGTTCATGAATCTTATAATATTTTGTAGCAGTATTGCTTGAAGTAATCTAAAATATGATTCTTTGATGTGACCATCTCTATAATGTTGATTGCTCGCTGATACCTCTAATGATTCGCTGATTTCTTACCTGATAGATTTCTCAACTGTCTTAAGTCCATGATGGACTAGACTTAGAATCTCATGATATATTTCTTGATAAGAACCTTCACTTGAGAGTGCTAATAGTTGGTTTTTTTAAATAATGTTGTCATGTTTCTGACACTGTCATTAGTGTCATGCTTGTATGAACATTGAAAATTATATTCCTTTGTTGTTTTCCATAAAGCTGAAAATTGACTATGAAATGACATGTCTCCTATACTTGACCATTCTGGGAAATGCTTGTTGTAACAACAATAATGTCAAAAAATGAAAAATTGTAACTTACTATTGCACCTGCAGAAGGCTGTTCCATATCTTGAAACTGTAGTAGCAGTCCTTACACACGCCCCTACAAGATAACATCACACTCATTTGTATTTGTTGTATCATCATTGCATTCATTCATCATTAGATCTTTAAAACTATAGCCTCTTGTTGATCCTTGTGCTACCCCTTCATGATATTTCGTGCATACTATAGCTTTCTCATGATAATGTATTCTAGGCTTTTGAATAACATGTTGTTCCGTGATTTATAAATTTGTACAAGGAAACAAACAAGTTAAATACGACATGATGATCTAATTGTTGTTTTATATTTGCTTCTCCTGATTCCATCCTAAGCATTAAATGTTGATTTGTTCAAACTAAATTTGTTGTTGCTGGTATTTTATCCTTTGGGGTAATACATGATGTTATCATATAGGTGCTTGTACTTTTTAGCTATAGCTCCTTTTGTTAATCTGCTCCATGTTTCTACCAGAAGGTCCCATGCCTGAAACTTATGCATACCCCCTCAATAGCCTCCTCAATTCTTTAGTCTTGGCCTCACCATGTTGGAAAGTTTCACGCATGTAATGAATGCATGTCCCTTCAATAACCTGAGATGTCATCATACATGTTCCTGCACATTGAACAAACTATTAATAAAAACATGTGTTGTTTTCTACATCATTCTGAATATGTATTTGTATTATTGTCATATTTAGAGATAGGTGTGTTTATTTCATCATTGCTTAGTCTATTCAGACTAATACCCTCTCTTCCATGTTTTGCAGGCACTTCCAAGATGTGGGCCCTCTTCAACCATCCATCCAAGGACACTCAACAACTTTGTCCATCATTCCAACTAGGCAATGATGGAATTAACCCTTATCTTTTCTTGACCTCTATATATATGCATGTTCTTTCTTATTTCTTGCATTGTTTTCAAGAGATTTCCCATGGCTTGTGTGGGACCCATTTCGTATATTCCTTTGTAAATGAAGAAAGAACTCTTGATTGCAAATACATTTATATTTTACTTGTAAAAATGCATTTGCGCATTAAAGAAATTTTCTCTTTTTCTCTATTTTCCCTTTCAGCATAAAGTAATTAATCATGAATGATCAAAAATTTAAAATGTACCAAAAGTACTTTTCACCAATATTGTCTAAGCTTTTCCAATTTTAGCGTAATGCAAAAATTGGTAAAAATTTTGGCTACCTCTCAGTCGTGTTTTCCTGCTAAACTGAAACAAACCAGTTGCCTTTTGCAGTCCATTGGGCACATATTCTTCAACTTTGCAAAACTGAACCTTCTCAAACTGAAAACAAGTTGAAAACTAAAACTAAATTGAATTATGTGCTAAGATCACTTAGAGGAAAATGAAACAACAAACAACCAGATTGAACAATACCGTTTCTGCGCTCCAAGAAGGCTCTATGAACCAGTACTCATCAGATAGGGCTATGGAGTAATTCCATGCTCTGTTTGATGAACTTTTGTTCATATTGTCCTCTTGTATCTCAGCACTGATATTCTTTAGTCTGATCAAACTTTAACTCTAACAGGAGCTGGAAATAAGAATTTTTTTTAGCTTATGATGGTAAGATGAATGGCCATTTATGATGTAGAACAATGAGTTGCGACTCATGCTCTATATGATGGGTGATAATTTATGTCATTATTGTGTGCTACAGTAATTTCTTTCTTTGTTGCTCCAAAAAATAAATAACAACTAACTAGAAACCACTCACTGAAAATTGAAACTAGAGTGCCCAGCACTTGGAAAAAGCAAACTGAAATTGAAAATTTCCAATCTACACTAATCTAATCAATAATCATAATCTTAGATACATCCATTAACAAATTGATTTAAATAGATTCCTTTTCTCATCGAAAATGGATGAGATGCATACATATGTGCAACCGAAAAGATATGCAATATGACTGAAAACACCAAAAACTCATGTAGCACATCTTGAAAATGATATACCAAATCACATAACTCTTGGATTTGATCAAAATCAATGCATATTTGAGGTGAAGAAATATGTTGAACTTGTTGTTCTATAACTGGAATCTTAGGCACAAACCCCATTCTGAATATATGCCTGATTGGACAGCCCCTTGTAATAACAAATTTTGGAATAGTGCTGATTTATGTTACTTCAACTGTATCTTTAACCACCATACTATTCTGATTAGAGAATTAAAGATCAAGAGAATTAGGAGAAAGAGTAATTGGTTCATCTACCTGGTATTGTTGATTGCAAACCTCTTGATCATTAATGATCTGTTGATTTTCTTGTACCGCTTGAACCAAAACAAACTCTTGAAGTCTCTTTTCAATGTTGTCAAAGTTTATCTCCTCTTGGACCAGCCCCTTGTCAACTTCATTTTCATTCATTTGCTAAGATTCAACAACCATCATGTGTTTAACAACTTGTTGAACCTGTTCCCTTTTATGAGGAGGTGAGTGACAGTTATCTAATTCTGTCATAAATAGTTCAAGACCATCCCAAAAATCAGCCTCATCATCCTGATTCTCATTTTTGCATGGGAGAGGACTAATATTCACCTTATTTTCACTATCATGAATGACCAAAACATCGAATTCTTGAACTTCCTCCTATTGTCTTATTAATGATGTGAGGGAAAACTGAATTTCCTCTTCCTTGTCACTCACAAAACCCAGGAGTTCATCAAACAAATCAGATGAACCTTGAAAAATGTCAGCCTCTTCACACCTCTCCTTCTAGTATTTCAACTATCTTGCAAGCTCTTGTTCATGAAGATAAGCATGTTGATCTAAATGTTCTTTCTCTACCTAAACATAAATTGCATCCATATCAGCCTTTAAGACCACCATTACAAAATTGTCATCATTTGTTTGCTCCTTGACCAACATCCTATCAAGTTGATCCTCATATTGTTGTAAATCACAAGTTGTCAAATTTGTTAGCTTGCATATGTTTTCCTCATTGACAAAACATGGAATTTATTTAAACAAATCATATGATCCCTCTTGAGTGAGTTCTTCATAAGGCTGCAATTGCTCCATAGCAGGTTCTTGTGCTAGAAGGATATCACTAAAACTTGGGAATGAAAGCTTTATAGACTCTTCATTTACATGCTCTTGGAACATGGGAGTACTCCAACTAGAAATTTCATATTTAAGAGATTTAGGAGACTCACCTTGCCCAAAATGCATGAAGCTTGGAATTTTACACTTAGGAGCCTTTTGTTCATAAATTTGTAATCTTAGGTCTGCTCCCTTAACAACAATTTGATGATCAAGATCCTCTTCAAATTTGTTCCTTCGCTACTCATATAGTTGATCCTCATGATATGCCTGATAATATAGCTGCTCTTGTTTGATCTTTTGTGCCCATAATGCTTCCCTTTGAAGAAAATCTTCATGACTCTGTGCAGGAACATATTGATTGGGGGCATACTGAACATATCGACAACCTACTATAATATTGTAACTTGGACTAAAAATAGGCTTTGGATGATTTTCATATGGTAGATGATTATTCCATTGAGCATTATTCTCATGGTAAGGTAGCGAGTATTCTTTCTTCCCACATTAATTTTACATTTAGATTCATGTAATAAGCTGGAAATTTGAATATAATAAATGATTTGAAAAATACCAGCACTTGATCTCTTGAAACCAGTAGATCTTTTATACAGAGTTTCCAAGTGTGTGTTTGGATCCTACCTCAAAAGGATGGAATACCATTGTTCACACAAAAAACAATAATAATAATAATAATGAAGCTCAACCAAACTGTGAAACAGTTTGAGTCCTACCGGGTGTGCCAAAAACTGTTGTTAATCAGGATTGCGCCTTTAGCTTGATATGAAATCTAGCTATCCTGTTGGAACATGGAAAATCTCTTGGGTGGTGGGTTGCCCTAAAATGATAGAAGAATCTTTGGAATATAGGTCGTTTCCTATATAGTGCTCACTTAAAACTAAATGTGTATGTGGGAAAGGGAAGAAGGATATTGAGAGACAAACTGCTACTAAGGTGATTCACCAATATTTAATTCTGCAACAAGAATTAGGAGATAATTCAAAGAGGGAAAACACAATAACCAGGTAGACAAACCCTGCAATAATAACTTTATTATAGGCTACTTTATCAGTAATAAAAAGGAAAACTATAATGCTTTCACAGTTTAATAACTTGAAATCAGAAAATACAATCAGAAATCTGCACCATGAGACATCATTTTTTGCACCAAAACTTGAAGGAAAACTGATTCAACAAAGTTATACAACACAATGACTAAAACCAACAACTCACATTCAAAGAATGATACGCAAATATATCTGGAAAAGGTATAAAATATCTGCATAAAACTCCAAGAATATGCCACAAAGTATTCTTACAATCTACTCACAAGTATGCAATGTGAAAAACATGTGATCCAAGAAGAAGACCCTCCCAATGAGGTGAAAATACAATGATATAGGCCACAAATCTCAAAGGGTTGGATGCATGAGAAAACCCCATAAATTCAAGAGCTAAACTACTAGAAATTGAAGTATAACTGATCCAAAAACTCTTCTCAGCCATGCAAAATTGAAGTACCACTCAAAACTGCCCTAGAATTGCTCCAAATCTCCTAAAATCGTGCAAAAACTATAGGGTTCAGACGTGAGGAGAAATCCCACCAAAATAGGGATATATTCGCTGGAAACTATGACCAAACAACTCTAAAAGGCTCCCCAACTAATGGTAACTGAAAGAAAACTCAAAAACCACCTCCAAAGAGCTCCAAGATGTTGTGAACAGGCCTTAACTGCCCAATAACTGATAAGAACATAACATTACTCCTTGAAATATGCATGAGAAAGGAAGTCAATTACTGGTCAACTCCTAGAGAAGTGCAACTCACCTCAAGGCCAACTTTTAGAAAACAAATATCCAATGCACTTAAAATAATTAATAATATTGCCTTATAAAATTGACAAACTATTACTATTATCCACAATAAATGTGCAAAAGAAAACTTCCCTTAAGATTTAAAATATTTATTTATTAATTATTAGTAAATATACTAAATATCTTAAACTAAATATACCAAAATATGATTAATTAATAAGTAACAATAAATATTTAAAATCACTAATTTATTTACTTTATTAATTTAACTATCACTTAATATTATCCTAATATATCTAATCTCAAAACAAATTTAAACCCTTTTGTTTGAGAATTAGACATCTTAGGATATTAAGTAATAATTAATTTAATCAAATAAATAAATAAACTCTTAAATTTAATTATTTCTACATTATAAAGCATAAATCTATAAATTCAATTTCTAAAATTAGTAATCTTCATTATTAGTTTTAGATTAAATATACAGACCTGCTTTATAATAAAAAAATAATTAAATTAAAGAACAACACAAGCTTAGAAAGGGAGATTAATAACTTATTTCAATATAATATACATTAAGAATAATAATAAAAACATAACTTAATTGATATTTTTTAAAAATATCCATTAAGCTATACATTTATTTGATTTTTAATGTATATTATATTTGAATCAATTACAAACTTCTAATTCAAATAAAACAATGCAAAGAATTTTTTATTAAACTAAATCTATGAATTAATAAATAACATTAGCAATGTTATTTATTAAGCCATAAATTTATTTTAATATAAAATCACATTGCTTTGTTAAGAATTTAAAGTATCCTAAGGCATGCTACGGTTAAGGATTAGCTACAACAATACCTAATGCAAAAGACTTCTCAACAGTGGGTTACAAAGGATTAGAAAACCCTAAAACAATTCCATTTGCTCATTTCACTTTTGACTTTCTTTGCTCGCTGCCTCTAGCCTCCCTGAGGGTTTGTAGATGCTTGGTAAAGTGTTGTCATTTTGAATGCTATGGAGATGAAGAATTTCTTGAAATTGCTACTCCTCTCCATGGCTGCTCTCCTTTTGTCATTTTCTCTCCATGGCTATTGCTACTCCTTGCTAAAAGAAACTATTTGGCCACCACTTTCATGAGGGTTTGGAGACACTTGGGATTTTCTTCAGCATGGAACGTTGCCTTCTTTCTGTACTCTGCATTTTTTACTTTAAAGTCATGGCCGCTTTCTTGGGGTCTTTGACTACTACCTCCAAAAGCTTGTAAATGCTTGATGGGTTTAAATGTTGGATGAATGAAACTATGGCCATATTTCCATATACTCCTCTTCTTGACTCACAGCTTCTAATCGGTAAGAATATCATTACTATACTGAATCTGCAGTTTATTACTTCCATAACACTGAGAAATTTGTGAAATAGAAGGTTATTTTTACCTGTGCAAGCTTCATTTGATATTTTATGACCCCGATGGATTTGATATGTGTACAATTTTAAGACGATAGCTCCATAGCTACAACCTTGTTATGAAATGTAAAAACACTCATACACATTCCTCATTGAAACTTCTGAGACCTACTTTCATGGCTTTAGCTTATGAAACTTTCCCCTACAAAGCGAAGACTCCTTATACTGTGTAATGCATTTGATCATTGCTGCTCATAATAATAAACTCTTGTTATTGGGTATTGTTGTATTTGCACTTTCTCTGTAAAACATTTGTGCACTTGTATGTGTGAACTTCTAGATTTAAACCATAATTTCTCTAAAATAGAGGCATATTTTCCATACTTTCACCATCATGACTATAACCATTTTCCTCTCTACCCTTTTTTTCAAATATTGTTTATTCCTAATCCTTAGAAATGTTGCTTGTAAAAAAATTATGTCTTGTTGTAGCTCCATCTTAATCCTAGAAGCATAATTATGATTATTAAGTGTTGATTTTCCATAACAGAAGCTATTATTGGTATTGCTGATTTATGCATTTTATGACAACACTTGTTTTTTGAAAACACCATGATGTTTTGTAATTCTCATAACATTGTTTACCCCATTGGATTTCTGACCTGATTCTACAAAAGTGACTGTATAAAAATACATACCAATAACAAACATTGCCTTCATTATGTTGAATTGGTTCATATGACTGTTGATTGCTCCTTCTGAGATTTTGACATAAGATTATGCTCTATATAATGCTTGAGATTTCACTGTATATTATGTTCATGAATATTTTAATATTTTGTAGCAGTACTGCTTGAAGTAATCTGAAATATGATTCTTTGATGTGATCATCTCTATAGTGTTGATTACTTGTTGATACCTCTAATGATTTGTTGATTCCTTACCTGATAGATTTCTCAACTATCTTAAGTCCATGATGGAGAAGACTTAGAATATCATGATATATTTCTTGATAAGAACCTTCACTTGAGAGTGCTAATAGTTGATTTTTTTTTTTAACAATGTTGTCATGTTGCTGACACTGTCATTAGTGTCATGGTTGTATGAACATTGAGAATTATTTTGCTTTGTTGTTGTCCATAAAGCTGAAACTTGACTATGAAATAAAATGTCTCCTATACTTGACCATTCTGGGAAATGCTTGTTGTAACAACAATAATGTCAAAAAATGAAAATTTGTAACTTACTATCAAACCTGCAGAAGACTATTCCATATCTTTAAACTGTAGTAGTAGACCTTACACACACCCCTACAAGATAACATCACACTCATTTGCATTTTTTGTATCATCATTGTATTCATTCATCATTATCTCTTTACAACTGCACCCTCTTGTTGATCCTTGTGCTGCCCCTTCATGATATTTCGTGCATACTGTATATTTCTCATGATAATGTATTCTAGGCTTTTGAATAACATGTTGTTTTGTGATTCATAAATTTGTACAAAGAAACAAACAAGTTAGATACAACATGATGATCTGATTTTTGTTTTATAGTTGTTTCTCTTGATTCCATCATGAGCATTAAATGTTGATTTGTTCAAACTGAAGTTGTTGTTTCTGGTATTTTATCCTTTGGGGTAATACATGATGTTGTTACATAGGTGCCTATAGTTTTCAAGTGTAGCTCATTTTGTTAATCTGCTCCATGATTCAGCCATAAGGTCCCATGCTTGAAACTTATGCATGCCCCCTCAATATCCTCCTCAATTCTTCAGTTTTGGCCTCTCCATGTTGGAAAGTTTCACGCATGTAATGAATGTATTTCCCTTCAACAACCTAAAATTTCAACATACATGTTCCTGCACATTGAACAAACTATTAATAAAAACATGTTTTCTTTTCTGCACCATTATGAATATGTATATGTATTGTTGTCATACTTAGAGATAGGTGTGTTTATTTCATCATTGCTTAGTATATTTTAGACTAGCACCCTCTATTCCATGTTTTTCAGGCACTTCCAGGATGTGGGCCCTCTTCAACCAACCAGCCAAGGACACTAAACAACCTCGTCCATCATTCCAACCAGGCAATGATGGAATTAACCTTTATATTTTTTTGACCTCTGTATATATGCATGTTCTTTCTTATTTCCAACATTGTTTTCAAGAGCTTTCACATGGCTTTTGTGGGACCCATTCTGTATATTCCTTTGTAAATGAATAAAGAACTCTTGATTGCAAATACATTTATATTTTACTTGTAAAAATGCATTTGCACATTAAAGGCATGTTCTCTTTTTCAGTATTTTCCCTTTCAGCATAAAGTAATTAATCATGAATGCTCAAAAATTTAAAATGGACTAAAAGTACCTTTCACCAATATTGTCTAAACTTTTCCAATTTTAGCGTGATGCAAAAATTGGTAACAGTTTCAAGAGAGTTCAACGATGGAGCTGACTGTCTTGCCGAATCAACAACACTATTGATCCCTCACAAGGGTTCTACTGATAATCCATTTTAGATTGAGTTGATCTTCTATCCTAGTGTTCTAGACAGCTTGAACCATTTGCAAGTCTTCGATGATAAAAAGATTATCAACTTTCTCAAAGCAAGAGAGAAATTTGAGGATCTCTACTTTGAGGTTAGCGAATCATCATCCAGAGAATCAATCTCATATGTTGATCCAAAAACTAGAGAAGAATTCCTTTCGTTTAAGGGAAATAAGATTCCTAAAGGTCTTGTTTCTCTCAAGAAGCTATTTGACAAACATGAAAGGTCTGTCAAAAAGCAACAACAATTCAGAGCTAGTTCTACCACAGAAATTGAGAAATATAATATTGGGTTAGAGGTTGATCCAAAAATGGTAAACATTGGCAAATTTTGTACTCCAGAGGAAAGGGAAAAGTTTATTTCTATGTTGCATCAATACATGGATGTCTTGGCGTACTCCTACAATGATCTCAAATATTTTTCCCAAAGGAAGTAAAATGTGAGATTTAGTTGAAGCTTGGTTTTGTTCCATTCTGATAGAAGTAGAGGCAATATAATCCAAAGATTTTAGGTATGATACTTTCTAAACTTTAGAAATGTGACATGCACACACCATCTTCCATTTTCATCATTCAACATGGATAGTGAATATTGTTCCAGTGTGTAAAAAGAATAGAGAAATGCACATATGTGTGGATTTTAGGAATCTCAATCAATTATCATTGAAATGTAATTATCCACTACCAGTAATGGATCAAGTCCTACAGATAGGGATGGGCTCCCAAACATTGGCCATGCTTGCTGGATTCTCTGGCTATAATCAAACTAACGTCATTGAGGATGATCAGTACAAAATCAAATACACCGTGGAGAACATTTGCATATCCTAGGATGTCATCCAGTCTCCTTAATGTTGGCGCAACTTTTAAACTAGCATTGAACTTAGTCTTCTGAGAAATATTGGGTAAGTTTATTATTGTATATTTAGATGACTTGATCGTATTTTTCAAGAATAGGAAAGATCGTGTTTATCATATTCAGCAAATCCTATAAAGGTGTAGATGGCATGGCATTTTTCTTAACACCAAGAAATAAATTTTTAGGGTGATAAAGGGTAGGCTTCTAGGATACATTATGTCTAAAGAGGGCATCAAGATTGATCCCAAATAGGTAAAATAAATCCAAATTCTCTCATTTCCTACAAGTAAGACAAAAATTCATTCTTTCTTCAGAAAGGTGAACTTCTTGCAAAGGTTTGTTCCAAACATTGTAGAAAAGACTTGTTATATTGTGGATATGATGAAAGGAAAAATAAATTTTTGATGGAGTACAGAAGGAAAGGAATTTTTTTTTGAGATTAGAGAAGCAATTTTTCATGCCTCATTTCTAGTCTAACCTGACTATACAAATAATTTCATCATGTATAGCTATGCTTTCGAGAATACTATATCTGCAATTCCGATGTAGAAGAATAATGAAGGGATTGAGTCCCCCATTTTCATTCATGAGATGCTTGTTGGGCATTGTTTTTACAAAAAACAATAGTTAGGAATAAATGATGAAAATTACCCTCTTGAAAGATTAATGAAGTCACTCCCAAGGTTCTTCATGTTCGTGGTACAACCGGTTGGAAAACTCAATCTAAGATAAATGTGAATATTCACAATGAGGCCTTTGCTGGTTTGGTTCAAAATTAAACTGAATCAATCAATCTTCAAACACTTCCTGAAAATAAATTCCTAAAGAACATCAGCCATAAATTATTCAACTCAAATATTATATTTCATATATGATAAAAGAAAACCCACAAAACATCAATAAGAGAAACTCACAGTTTATATTTAGTGGATGCAATCACTAACAAAATTTAGTAACATAGAAATTTTCTCAAAATTCATCAAATCACGAAACTATTCACATATGTGCACACGTCAAACAATTTTATCCTCAAGCACAAATATAAATATCTTCTCCCAACATTCGTCGCGATGAGTAGATTCAATAATAGTCAACACCAATTTAACAATCCACATGAACAATCACAAAGAAACACAGTTGGTTCCTGGATTTTGAAAAAATAAATTCTCCAAAACTCACATAGATGGAAGCTAAAACACACCACGAATGCAACACCAATTTTATTAATTTTCTATTGCAAGAGATCTGACCCTATTACAATCTCCAAAATGATTTTATAGAGCAATTACATCCATAAGTTATGAATCTCGTAACTAGGGTTTCCAGCCATGTAAAAATGGCAAAATAAAAATAAATCTATAGTTTAACTACATAAAATTACTTGTAAAACTATGTTTATTGTGATGACATGGGTTTTCATCCATTATTACATTGAAATCATGAAAAAATGAGTTGCAAATGCATCTAGATTTGTAGGGAAGAAGTGGATTTCCACCATTTTTTGCAAAAACAATGTCATCATAGATGACTCAAACTTTGTTTCTAATGCACAAAATTGATGGAATGAAGGGATTATATGGTAGGTAAAAATGATTTATAACACTTAGATACTCCAAAATGACCCACAACATGTGATTTACGCCTCCAAATATCCAATTTCTAAAAAAAAAGTGATTCCATGCATTTTTGGGGTTGGGAAAACCTCCAAAATTTGGATGCCCGACTACCTTTGGAAAGGAATTAAGGCCAACATATCAATGAAAATATTTTAACCAACACTTAGTGTGAAGAAAGAACACTCAGATGAGCATCTTGAAGCTTTTCAACTACTTCATCAACTTCACCAAAATCTGGAAGCTTCACGAACTTTAAATGATATTATTGCCTTTTTCAGAAGGATGTGAGTTGAGAAGCAAACCTTTGTATCTCCTCTATCTGATTCATTATCCCCCACGTACTCCTTTACATAAAATACTTTTTGTAAATCCTCCTCAATTTTTATTGCTTCTACAATCCCTATGAATTGCTGAACAATATTCTTCATGGAGCATAACTTCTCTTGATCCTCATCTTTATATATTTGTAAGTCAATTCCATCAAAGAACCTTTCTATCTCCTCTCCCCACAACAAGACACATTTTCTTTTCTTCTCAATATTTTCAAGCCTCTTATGATAGTCTTTGGTATAAATAATTAATTGTACTGATCCAGGTATTAAACTTATCTAATTTTGAGCCTTCATATATTTTCACCAAAACTCAAAGAATTTGTTTCCTGATTTTCTTCAAGTCCTTCAATGTTTCCTGCCATGATTAAATTCAATTTTGAATCCCATGCTCTTCATCTACAAAATCTATGATTTGAGTGAGTTTTATAACTATTACTCTGAAATGCTTCAAAATAATCTGAATTGTCTCAGTGACAGATCTTTCGAACTCTGCTTTCCAATCTGAATGTATGCCTTTACAAAATAATTAGGAACTCATAATGACTTCGGGACTGCTCTCTATTTTCACATCGCTTGCAATTTTAATCACCTAAAATTGGTCTAGTAAACCCATAGCCCCTAATTCGATTAATTGGCCTTAAAAATCCTAAATCAAATGCATTTATTGCTAGACTTTAATTATGTAAGTATTTAATCAAAATTATTTGCATAATTATATCAAATTGTGGAATCAAATTCTTAATCAGAGCTTAAATCATTTAATTTCTTGAACTATAGGGTTAATTAAAAGTCCTAACACTTTTAATTAAAAGAACCCCTTCACACATCCTCGCACATGTGTGAGCACATAAATTCCAAATAAAAGTAATTAAAAGGGGATAATTACCAAATTTGTCTCATTCTCCCCCAAATAAACACAAGGTTGACTAATCAACGATCTTCCACCCAGATCAAGCCCACATGGATTGAAGGGAAATGCATCTCAACCACCCTTCATGGATAAATCTCAGTCGTCCATTTCGAGGAAATTCCTATAAAAGGGATACCTCTCCTTGCTCAAAGAGTGGCAAATTTTAGAAGTAACATCATAATTCCATTTTGATTCTAGGTCTTTCTCATGTTTTAGGAATGCATTTTCATGGTAGCTTAGAGTTGTTCCACTGAGAGGGTGGGTGAATCAGACAAAATTAAACTTAAATACTTAAAAATTAGCTCACTAATTCACTCGGTATAATTGAATACAGTAATAACCAACTCACCAAATAACTTAATAACTTAAACAACCATTCATCTCATAATATGCAAATCAATCATTCAAACTCAGTTAACACCATATTTAACGAGGAAATCGAATAAGGGAAACACCTATGTGGGAATTGTGACCCACAATAAAAATGCACCCTTCCGAAGTACGCTCGCTTAAGAACTTATCATGTTAAATATTACAAACACATTTGCTAGATGTGACCTTGTTAGGAGTGGCCTTGTTAGAGGTCTTTAAACACTCTTTTGGAATGTCACCTACTTCTAGGATTTACAAATAGGAGTGTTAAATACACTCAGTTAAGAGATTTTATCTTTTATAATTGCTAATAAGCAATAGTAAAACTTTGATCTGTAAACATAGCAACTACCTTTTCTTGGTTCAGATCCTTTATGCTCACATGAATACTAACATCACATACTCCATTTGTCTCTACTCTATACTGTAGATTTTTCTCTCTCTGATTCTTTGCTCTGCTCAATAACTTATGTTCTTTAGATTCTTCTTCATCTTAATTCAACTCGCCAACATCTCTTCTCTGTTTAGTTCTCATCCTTTATATAGACAAAAAATTTCCTCTTAATCTCCTTGCTTAGGTTTTCTATTATTTGCTCTTAGTCGTTCGATCATCTTCTTCACAAATCTCAGCTCGGTAAACTATTTAACTTTTACCTCGTAACTTGAACTTTTTCTTGGAACTCTAATAATCATGTTTAACGACTTAATATTCACCTTAGATCTTCTCATTGAATTTTCTCGCTCGTAGATCTTCTAACAAAATTTCTTTAATCCTTATAAACATCCAGATCATCATAGCTTCGTATTAAATTTGATCTTATCGTCATTCTCAATCAATATCATGTACTCGGTAACTTGCCTTGCAACTTGGTAAATAAATTCTTTCACTTCTCGGTGCCTAACTCATCCTCAATACTTGGTAACTAAAACTAACTAACATAACTCTATACCGACTGACTCTGTCTAGCTCGGTAGAGTAACTCTTTTCAGTCATAACTTAACTCTTTACTACATCTGACTTAATCAATCAAATGTACCGACTTGGTAACATAAAATATATAGTAGAAAATAACTATATCAACATTACTTCATCATTTTATGATCTTTATTTTTCACCCATTTAACTTCTCCTTCTTATGATATGGTAACTCAATATAAATCAGTAATCAATTGCTTGACATCAATGACAAAATAACAACTAATCTAACCATTTCTACAAACATGTATACCTATTATCGCTCAGTCTTTGTCATATCCATCAGTTAATTAACACTTAGTGTCATGCATTTTGATCTTAAATGGAATCTTAGTCTTAATTTCTTAGTATGTTGTTGCATATTTATTAGAGTAACTCATGTTTTAGCATGCATTTAGCTCAGTTGCACTCATGTATTTCATCTTCATAGTCTTGAGGGAAAAGTATGCAAGTTCATGCATCATTCCCACATTTAAAATCTTCTATTATGGAGTTGTCTAGTCACTTATTCCAAATGCCAAACTGATGAGCATCCATTGAGAATCAAACTCACTTCAACTAGGAAGCAATAAGCCGATTTTGAAGGTAGTTGCACAATGTTAGATTTCAATTTGATGATCACTAACCCTTGAGCTAATGGTTTATTGAGTGTTTCATGTTTTCAAGTTTAAGACCACATTTACCACACACACATCTGGCGCCCATCGTGGGGCTCGAACTAGGTTTTAGCCCCAATTCTCAAATTTTCAACATTTTTTCCAAAACTCCACTCATTGTCGTATGGCTCGTCATGCCTACTCGTACGACAAATCAATAGTCTATAGTTTATCATTTTAGAATATATGTATTGTCATACAAGTCTACATTTGATTTAAATTATCATACTAACATGCTTTAATTACTGTACGAGAGATCATCTTTCTCTATTTTATCGTATGGTTAGTCCTAGATTATCATACGAGTTTGAATGCCCGTCTGTCCTCTGTACTCTGTCATTTCAAAAATAGAGAGTACTTTTACGGGTTCATTTGAATTTTTTTTTGACTTCTAACCTCTAACATGGTTGTGTTGGTCTTCTAGCTCTCTGATTTGAAAGATTGACATGTTTTTGCAAGACGTCTAATAGAAGGTTCGCTTGTCAAAGTAACACTAGAACACTCTTTGTTGCAAACTACTAATCTCTTTGTGCTTTTAGGAGGTTTTGATGAAGAATAAAATCTTGCTAAGTCTACTAAGTGTTTTATGCTGAATGTGGACCTCTGAATTCAACACAAACACAACATAGTCCTTACACAATCGCTGAATTCACAAAGACAAACATGAATTGTTTGCTCTGCAAATGTGATTGAAGCAACCTGTTGCCTCCTAATTAGATGTGGATGTTGAAGTTTACCCTCAGAACGAGAGCCAACAACCTAACCATTGCTAACATGGAGGATTTAAGAGTGCAAGAAAATGAGAAAAACCATTAATCTCATGAAATATGCAATTAGTCTATGAGAAAATGCTCTTAATCTATGAATTGAGAAATGATTAAGCTACGAAAGTGAATTGCAACTAATCTAAGAATGAATTGCAACTAAGCTATGGAAGCAAAATTCAATTAATATAAGAAAATCAAATGCTTCTAATCTAGAAATGAGAGTGCTTGTAATCTATGAAAGAAATGCTTTTAGGCTAGAATTTGAACTTGCAATGAATCTAGAAAGCTTGAAAGCACAAATTTGAATTGTTAGCCCTATAAATAGATCATAAATGAAAGCTAAACATATTCAATTCCAATTGAAATTATACTAATTATGAAAAAATGAACTAAAAGCATGAAATCAAAGATAAATTGCCTATAGTAATGATGCTCTCAAAAAAGTCCTCTTTAATGAAGAAAAAGAGGTCCAATTTATAGAAAACCATGGAAAGAGGATGAAGAGTTTCTTGAAAA
>MU226014.1:1077656-1105164 GCA_018584345.1 Thuja plicata | reverse complement strand
AAAAAAATTAATTATTTAAACAATGAAATTGTTTTTTAATAATTAAGGGACTATAGCCATTTTAATTAAATTAAATAGGCTAGGGGAATGGGTTAATTGCAAGTGATTTCTTTGATTTAGAGATTTAACTCCTTCATATTAAATATTATAGCCATGTTTGGTTTAGATTTGATCTGATTGGTCGATATTGATTTGAATTGTATAGCTACAATAGATAACATAAATCAGTGATAAAAATCACCTAGGACATTAAATTGATTAAAAGAAATATGCCAAGCAGTAACAGGGTCGTTTGGACATAAATCGAGGGTATGATCACACTTAGGGCAAATAGGGTCCATAGTTGCGACAGACCAAATTCAGGTGGTTACAATAATCACATAAACTATTGTCATTCCACCATGTTGGTTTACCGGGACCTTTATAATGTATGCTTTCAAGTAGAGTGAATGAGTGAGATTATAGTAGTTTCTCAAGAACTTTCTCAAGAGGGGTTGCAAGAGGCATAAAATTTTGATGTGGAGGGGTGTTCCTTCTTGTATTACTTTGTTGGGTTTGGGTTGGTGGTGCTTGTATACGTATGTCGTTGTTGACTGGTTGGGCTATCTTAGCATCAACAACGCCATCATTTGTCACTTTCTTGTTCTTAGAACAATGTTTGGAATTTTTTTAAGGTGTTGAGTTACTTGTCTCTTTCTTAATGACTCCCTTTAAGTTGAGGTATCTTTCTGCCTTTAGTCATTGCTCAGCTAGCTCTACAAAGGACTCAATATGCTAGGATTTTAATTCACACATCATGTCTAGTTGATAATTTCTGATGAGCATATGGATCTTTTCTTTTATGGGAACATGAAAAGATGCCTTGGAGGAAACATTCCTCCAACATTGTAAAAAAAAGGCAAAGTTTTCCCCGCTCTTCTATTTGGTAGTGCAGAGATCCATTAATATTACTTTCATGACGATGTTGTGTGAATAGTGGGATATGAACTTTTCAGCTCATTCATTCCATGATCATATCCTAGGAGGGAGTCTATAAAACCACTCCATGGATGAACCACCAAGACTATGTGGAAAAAGTATCATTAGGTAGGTGTCGTTGTATGCCACTTCTATGCAAGTTGTGAAAAAATCTCATATATGGTCTCAAGGATCACCCTTTTCCTTGTACCTATATAATTTAGGCGTCTCAAAATTGCATGTAAACAGTGGCATGTACAATGTCCTATTGAATGGATAAGGAATGAGGTCAGTTATAGTATAAGACCTTTTAGGAGTGCCTATTTTCAATTTTATGACCTGTTGTTGGAGGGTTAAGAGTTGTTGGGCAAGGGCTTCAGTGGGCGTCAGTGTAGATGGCACCGCATTAGGATAAAAAATGTGGTCCCACTATTATAGGATGGTGCCTGGTTGTATGAGGGTATGTAGCCCGTGTTTGTATATGTCGTAGGCACATGTGGTTGGACATACTGAGACTAAGGAGCATACTGAGGCTATGAAGCATACTGAGGTTGTGGAATATACTAGGGTGATGAAACATACTGAATATGTGGGGGTGGTAGAACATACTGAGGTTGTTGAATATGTTGGGGTGGTGGACATACTGAGGCCGTTGAATATGATGGGGTGGTGGAATGTAAGAAGGATGTTGCATATGTTGGGTTGGTGTTGTAGGATGGGAAGTGTTGGTCTGATTTACTCCACATTGTATAAGAAAGGAAGAAACAATGTTTGAATAATTGGGGTTGATGGGAGGTTGTTGAGGTGCCCCTTGATTGATTTGGGCATTTCCTAGATTGGAAGGAACACCTGTTTAGAGGTTGTTGGTAGGTGGTTGTTGGGGTAGTCCTTGGTTGGTTAGGATTCCTATTTGAAGATTGCTAGGATTCTACCCTTGGGGAGCCATATTGGAAGTACCCATTGGATGGGTTCAAGACATTATGGAAGGTGTTTTGTGGTGATAGGTGCGCTAGATCTGGGTGTAAAATTGGAAAAGAGAGGATTGTTGTATTGGGTTCCTAGTGTAGTGGAAAGAATGGTTACTTGGGATGCGCATTGATCAGAAGAGGTGTCATGGAAGCAAGCCAAGATGATGATATGAGAGTTTCCTCTACTATGGTGGAGGCATTGATTCCAGTGGGTAGTTTGGCATTGTTCTGTACAAGCATTTTAAAGTATGTATCTGGGTAAGTTGCTAATATGGATCCCACAACAGTTATTACCCCTCGATTTGCTAAGGAATCACTAGTTTCTTTGATGTTGCTGCATTCAGCCCTAATATTTTCAAATGAGAAATTATCTTTTGGTGGAGATACAAGAGGTAACTGTGGGATGTCAACTTGTGTTTTCTCATGATGTTTCGTAGTCTCTGGATTGTTAAAATCCAGTCTTAGGGTCTTATGAATAGGAAAATCAAGGTTGTTGTTGGGATCATGTCTGGATTATGTGCTTTGGTCCATTTTTCCTTTACTCTTTTGGGATCTTGTGAATGACATATGCATAGGATAAATGCAACCTAGGAAAGACGACAACAATGAGACTCTAAGTTTTTTGCATTTTGAGATTTTGAAATGCAATGACAATAAGGGAAAAAAAATTGATTTTTAATTTTGGGGGTGCTAATGCAATCTAGAAATGAATGACTAGAATAATGCCTAAGGTGTAAGTAATATTCCCTAAGAGATATCATATAAACCTCAAAGGTAAACCCTCTAAAGAAAGATCTGGATGATTCTATGGACTATCTTGACTTCAAAAAGGTAGGATAAAATGACAGATACTAGCAATGATATATGTCTAAGATAAATGTTAACCAAAATGATAGGTTCCTAATCCAAGGCAAGAGATGGTAACTAAATGTCTACAAAGCCAAGATAAAATGCAATACCACTACTAGAATGTCCTAAGAGAATGCACCCTCTAATTTGGTAGATGATTATGAAAGGTGGAATACTTAACCTTTAGGATATGCAAGTTATGTTTTTGGGATTTTTTGGTTTTTTGGACTAAAATGATGACTATCCAAAATATAATGACTATGAAAGGTTCTAAGATAAGGATGATACTAAAGTGTGGGATGTGAACCTCTAATATGCAAGGGTATTCTAGTCACCAAATTTCACGATAAGAGACAAGTGGAATGTTTAGGACCTGTGTTGATGATTCATTTTGCTTCTCTATGTAACAAAATGATAGGAAGATTTTTGAAGATGTTAAAGCACAATAATCACACACTCAATATAGCTTTAGGAATGACTCTAAAAGAAATGATTTGTGTATGTTCAATAACTTTTTCAAGTTGTAAGTTTTTACACGGTCCGTCGCAACGAAAAAAATAGAAACAATCAGTCTAATCTAAGGTCAAATTGACTTCAATTATAATATTATAGGCCCATTGCTTGGATGTTTGTTAGCTCACATAATAATTGTCACACAACTAGGATACAAAGGTCCACATTGTAGGTGTCTATTTTTTTCCCCTTTCCAGGTATTGTTATCGTGCTAATGAAGATCTCTTTCACTAACAAAATACCATGGGACACATATGATGGGAATCTAGTGGGGGGAGATTTTTCCCTCCCCTTTCACTATAATAAGACAAGGATTTAAAGGTGAACCAGGTGGGCCTCTAATTAACAGGTTTGTAGTCAGATTTGTGGTGTCTCCCTAATTGGTTTGTACGTGTGTGAGACACTTAAGTCTCTAGTGGACCACGTCGGCTCCTTGGGCACTATTCGCCCGATTCAAACTATCATCCACACACCTCACATGAGCTTGGCTAGATATAAGAATTTTAGGGGGTTTCCCCATGTCTTTTTTATATATTGACCAAAAGGATTTACCATTTTGACATCATCCTCTGAGGAAGAAGTGCATTCCCCAGACATGCCTCTCAAACAAAATAAAAGGTTTTTAATCTAACAGAATGTGCAAGCGCACCAAACACCCAAAACACATGGTCAATCAAATTAAGCACTAAAAAATAAATGTTAGCTAATCTAAATCATCCATAGAAGCATGTGAGTTCTTTTTTAAGCACTAAACCTGATGAGAGTTTGATTGTTCAATTTTATGCACCAAATCCATATGTACTTTCCTTTGTTCAATTCTTAACCACACGTCAATTTTAAGAACCAATAAAAATTATGGATTTGTGATGTTTGAGCATACACTGTTATTTTTAAGCGCCAAAATATAAATGAATTGATCTTAGATTAGAAAAAATTAAAGTTGCTTCCCCGTCACAAGCTACAAAGAAAAAGTTAGTACCAAAAACCTAGCAATTAGTTTTAATAATCTACAAGTGTGCTAGTGTTAACATAATGATAATTGAATTTCTAAGAGATTATTCTTACCTTGTCTAAATAATCATGTATAACACCTTCGTGCCTAATTTATGTTTCAAATGCCTCAATTCTCAATCTGCGAGTTGGTCCATTATTTTTCTTAATTTCTTGTTCTTTTTTACGCTGCTCAATGGGCTCTTGAATTTTAACCTTTTTGTGTTTTGGTGGCCCACAACATTTTTCCATCACTTTAAGTGCGTAGTTTTACATCACAAAGAATAAGATAGATTTTTTTTTTAATTTCTTCAAGGAACTGTGTCATTTTAGATCGGCAAGTGCATCGTTTCAATAGGACAACTGCGTCAAAACAAAGGGTCAAGTGCGTCACTTTTTCAATGAGTGCATTGAATCAGGTAGATAAGTGTGTCGAATGAAGATCTGCCTCTGTGTCAAAATAGAAAACATAAGCAGAGTAATAATAGCACTTCAATTAGGAAAACTAGTAGATCTATAATAAATATCCAAATACGATGAACAAAGATTACAATTAAATGATCACGAACCAACACAAAAACCCCAATGATTAAAACAACAAACAAAAAAATGTTAAACAACCTATCAAAGCAATTAATATATGGAAAGTGCGTCACATGAGAGGTGTAAGTGCATTGTTTGTGTGTTGTATGTGCATTACTTGCAATCTGTAAGTGCATCAAAGTAGAGGGTCAAGTGTGTCGATCTGGACGTGTAAGTGCATCGAACGAAGTTGTGTCTGCATAAAATTAAATCTATAACTGCGTAAATATAAGGAAAAATGGCCAAATTTTTGAACCTTTGTGCTTCATGTCGAGTTCACCATTTGTAATCATGGTAATAAGGATCTATAGAAACCTTTAATAAAATCAAAATCTCAACCACAAAGAGATTTGTTAAGCAGTTAGTATTCCCAATATCGAAAGATGAAACAAATATACAACATGAATAATCATTCAATCATAATGAAATAAATTCAAAAACACATGAACATGCAAACCAAAATTCCTCATTCATTGTTCTCCTTCTCTATGCAATGTGGGCTCTTAGAAATGAGTGCTCAATGTGCCAGCATGAGAATTCAAAATAATTGTGGTTTTGTGGTTAACAATTTAAGAGAATTAGCTCTCTATTTATAATAATTTTGGGGTTCCAATCAAGATTCCATGATTGGTGGGACTAATTGCATGTGATTGAAGAGTTAAACTCAAAATGAGTGGGAGTTCAACTCAATCGATTTCATGTCAATAGAATAGATTGATATGTTAAGAGGATAGATTGAAGAGTTGACTGACTTGATTGGAGACTTTAACTTATGAGGTGGAATAGAAGACTACATAGATTAAATAGACAACTAATTTGTTTGATAAGTCAGGGAGAGTTGATTGAGAAGTTATCTGAAACTTGTAATTGAGAGGATAAATATGATTAAATAAATAAAACAATTTATTTATTTGCACATGTGGGGATATATAAATAAATAATTACTTATTTATATATTTTTAGAGGAATAATTAGTT
Organism: Thuja plicata; assembly: GCA_018584345.1. NCBI lineage: Eukaryota > Viridiplantae > Streptophyta > Pinopsida > Cupressales > Cupressaceae > Thuja > Thuja plicata. The sequence continues at coordinate 1,099,328 of MU226014.1, read as the reverse complement.
TAATTAAATAATTATCATTTATTTAATAATGAGAGGGTAATTGATTTAATTATTACATAAATGTAATAATAAGAAGGAAGTATTAATTAAATAAAATGAGTATTTAATTAAATATATTGACATAGGGAATAATTAAATAGTGTTAATTATTTAATTACTTTATTGGTGAATAATTGGTGAAAAATTTTATTAGACGTTAAATAGTTAAGTAATTAATTAAACACACTTAATTATGAATTTATAGGAAAATGAGGATTTTGAATTTAGAATATAATATGGCCCAAAATAATTAAATACTAAAGAATGCTTAATATTTTTAGAGGAACGTTATTATAGTCGTAGTGTAATAGGTCATTTTAAGTGTCTACGGGCACTTCCATGTTTGGGGTCCTGGAATCATGATGACAATATAAGAATGTTTGTGAGCAAGCATTTTCCAAGAGGGGGAGACTGTAATGTCCCCAACTTGGACCTTACACTTCTTCGATCAATAACACATTATCTTTCATATAATCATGTCAATACATAACATTGTATATTACTTAGCTTCACCCTTGCATATAATCACATCATGATACTATCACATCACAATCACATTTACCATATTCCTCATAAATCACATTATATCTGCAATTATCTATACACGACATAACTAAACATATTATGGCATGATTAATATGGTAATTGGTTAATAAACTGATTACCATAATAATCCTTTCATGATTATTATGGTAACCATTCAGCTACTAAAGGCTTCTCTTCATACGCACCTCTTCCTTTGCATCACACATATATTAAGATGATCACATCATTCGATCAAGGCATGATTTGGAGAACTTATTATATTTTGTAGCCTGTAATAATTGCTATGTAGCAAAGCATATTGTCATTGTCAATCAATCAATGCAAGCATATAAAGTCTATAGCCAGAGACGACATCACCATTTGAGCATATTATTATTGTCATATCAGACACTGCTTCCTACAATATTCATATCACACATATAAAGTCATATCAAAGAGGATTTGCATAATTTGCACATTCTTAATTGTATATCAGACATAACAAGCAATACAAGGTACTGAGATTTCCCTCAATTGTTGCATGTAATTACATGTATATCAGAAACAACAAATATATGTTATTTTTATTGTTATGCAATTATAAATATGTGTATATGAACCATATTGTGTATGCATTTGGAACTAAGCATCATTAAAATATTACTTTAATAGTAGAAAATGTAGTGTCCCAAAATTATTAAAAAAAAGGGACATTACACACACACACACACACACACAGACCTTGCCACATTGAAGCTTTGATATTTCTTATGATACTCTACTTGAGAAGCCTAACCCAAGATTTGTTTCCAATATGTAGTAATGTGTTTTGGTGGCCCACAACATTTTTTCATTACTATAAGTGCATATTTTTACATCACAAAGAATAAGAGAGAAATTTTTTTATTTCATCAAGGAACTGTGTCATTTTAGATCGGCAAGTGCATCATTTCAATAGGACAACTATGTCGAAACAAAGGGTCATGTGCGTCACTTTTTCAATGAGTACATTGAATAAGGTAGATAAGTGTGTTGAACGAAGATTCGCCCTGTGTCAAAATAGAAAATATAAGCAGTGTAATAATAGAACTTCAATTAGGAAAACTAGTAGATCTATAATAAATATCCAAATACGATGAATAGAGATTACAATTAAATAATCACGAACCAACACAAAAACTCCAATAATTAAAAAAACAAACAGAAGAACAAAAAATGTTAAACAACTTATCAGAGCAATTAGTATATGGAAAGTGCGTCACATGAGAGGTGTAAGAGTATCGTTTGTGTTTTGTATGCGCATTACTTGTGATCTGTAAGTGCATCAAAGAAGAGGGTCAAGTGTGTCGATCTGGACGTGTAAGTGTGTCAAACAAAATTGTATTTGCATAAAATTGAATCTATAACTGCGTAAAAATAAGGAAAAATAGTCAAATTTTTTAAGATTTGTGCTTCACGTCGAGGTCACCATTTGTAATCGAGGTAATAAGGATCTATAGAAAATTGTAATAAAATTAAAATCTCAACCACAAAGAGATTTTTTAGGCAGTTAGTATTCTCAATATCGAAAGATGAAGCAAATATACAACATGCATAATCATTCAATCATAATGAAATCAATTCAAAAATACATGAACATGCAAAACAAAAGTCATCATTTGTTGTTCTCCTTCTCTATGCAATGTGGGCTCTCAGAAATGAGTGCTCGATGTGTCAGCATGAGAATTCAAAACAATTGTGGTTTCGTGGTTAACAATTTAAGAGAATTAGCTCTTTATTTATAATAATTTTGGGGTTCCAATCAAGATTCCATGATTGGTGGGACTGATTGCATGTGATTTAAGAGTTAAACTCAAAATGAGTGGGAGTTCAACTTAATTGATTTCATGTCAATAGAATAGATTGATTTGTTAAGAGCATAGATTGAAGAGTTGACTGACTTGAATGGAGACTTTAACTTATGAGGTGGAATAGAAGACTACATAGATTAAATAGACAACTAATTTATTTGATAAGTCAGGGAGAGTTGATTGAGAAGTTAACTGAAACTTATATTTGGAAGGATAAATATGATTAAATAAATAAAACAATTTATTTATTTCCACATGTGGGGATATATAAATAAATAATTACATATTTATTTATTTTTAGAGGAATAATTAGTTTAATTAAATAATAATTATTTATTTAATAGTGAGAGGGTAATTGATTTAATTATTACATAAATGTAATAATAAGAAGGAAGTATTAATTAATTAATATGAGTATTTAATTAAATATAATGACACAGGGAATAATTGTGATAGCTAGATGTGGCCTTCTTGCTTAGCCATGCACTTCAACATGGTTATTGTTCACCAGTCACATACAAGAATGGATATGAAATTATCCATCTTGCATGTCTATATGATTCGACCTGTTGCCTCCTACCTAGTTGGGGTTTTGAATAAGCTCTCAGAATGGAGAGTCCAACAACCTAGACCATTGCTAGAATGGAGGATTTAAGCAAATATGCAAATGCAAGATTAATCTAGAGAGCTTAGTTTATTCTAGAAATGAATATGCAAACTAGATTAATCTAAGAAATTGAATGTAAAACGAGATTAACCTACAAATGATTATGAATTTAATCTAGGAATGAACAATGATATAAGAACTAAGATTTCTTGAAATGAGTTTAACCATGCATGTTTAATCTAAATGATATTAAACTAACATGATATTAAATTTATTGCAACAATTCTAAAATCAATGCATTCAACTAGAAAATCACAAATTACAAGACTACAAATTTCAAGACTAGTTTCAATGAGAGCTGAGAGAGTTCTTTTATAGACCTAGAGTCCATTCAGAATAGAAAGTTTCCTTTCAGAGAAACAGTTAACTTATTGAGAATCAGTTGAGAATAGAAAGTTTCTTTTGAGAGAAACATGCAACTGCTAAATGTGGCCTTCTTACTTAGCCATGCACTTCAACATGGTCATTGTTCACCAGTCACATACAAGAATGGATATGAAATTATCCATCTTGCATGTCTGTATGATTCGACCTCTTGCCTCTTATCTAGTTGGGGTTTTGAATAAGCTCTCAGAATTGAGAGTCCAACAACCTAGACTGTTGCTAGAATGGAAGATTTAAGCAAATATGCAAATGCCAGATTAATCTAGAGAGCTTAGTTTATTCTAGAAATGAATATGCAAACTAGATTAATCTGAGAAATTGAATGTAAAACCAGATTAACCTACAAATGATTATGAAGTTAATCTAGGAATGAACAATGATATAAGAACTAAGATTGCTTGAAATGAGTTTAACTATGCATGTTTAATCTAAATGATATTAAACTAACATGATATTAAGTTTATTGCAACAATTCTAAAATCAATGCATTCAACTAGCAAATTACAAATTACAAGACTCATTTCAATGAGAGCTGAGAGAGTTCTTTTATAGACCTAGAGTCCGTTCAGAATAGAAAGTTTCCTTTCAGAGAAACAATTAACTTATTGAGAATCAGTTGAGAATAGAAAGTTTATTTTGAGAGAAACAATCAACTGCTGCCTTTTTGAGTGAGTGAGGTAGTTAACTGATTTTTTTCTCTTTTCAATCACAGTTAACTCAAAGTTTCTATTTCTGAAGTGGAGAGAAGATTTTGGAGAGAATATTTAATTAAATAAATAAAATATGACCTCATAAATGTATTTTCTCAATTATTTGAACAATTAAGTTCAATTATCGAAATGAGGGTATTTATTTAATAATTAAATATTATTTAATTCATTTTTATTTATTTTAGCTAAAAGGGGTGGATTTAATTTAAAGTGCTAGGACTTTGTAATTAAATTAATTCAATCATAGGGTTTATTTAGCCATTTAATTTCTATTTTAGGAATTAAATATAATGTATGATTAATGCAGATTTAGGATTTTTTGCATTTGGCACTTAGGTCGAGCAGAGTCAGTCAAAACTTAGAATTGCCTAGTACAATAGGACTTTGATGATTTAGAAGAATGATAAATGCAACAAAATTGGTTAGGGTTGCAAGATGCCAATTTTGGGGTGTTACATTTTTCCCCTCTTTGAATTGATGTGCAAGCAACGCATTGATTCAAAGAATAGTCTGATGTCTGAAGCATAGAAGAATAGTTGAAATTGATTTTGAGAATTGATGATGTAAATATTTCATAGCTATCTCCAGAACAGAGCTCAACTCTCCAAAGTCTAGGTTAGATTTCTGAGACGCCGGTTAGATCAATTTTTTGAGGGTCATCTTCAGAATGAAGCTTAACTCTCAGGAATCCGGGTTAGATTGCCCAAATACCTAATAGATTTCCACCTTTCAAAATATTGTCCTCAGAATGAGGCTCAATCTTCTGGAGCCAAGGTTAGATTACCCCAATACCTGTCCATTTGAAAGTTAGTCAGAAGTGATCTTTAGGACTATCTCCATAATGAAGCTTAGTCCCCCAATATCTAGGTTAGATTGCCCAGACACTGGTTAAATCAAGTTTAAGAATCATCTCCAGAATGGAGCTTGATTTTTAGGAGCCAGGGTTAGATTTCCCCAATTCCTAATAGATGAGGTTTTCGAGAACCATCTCCAGAATAGAGTTTGATCCTCAGGGACCTGAGTTAGATTTCTCAAATACCAAATAATGGGATTTCAAGAATCATCTCCAGAACAAAGCTTGATTCTCAGGAGTCAAGGTTAGATTTCCCTAACACCTAATAGATGACAAGATATAAGGAACAGAGGTGCCCCTAGTGATGAGATGCCCCTAGCAATGAGGACTTTTGAATTCAGATCAGATTGATTGAATTAGATTGAAAGTGATTCAATGATGTAATCTTCCTGCCCCCTCAGGAGAGAAATGGAAAGATGACACGTCATAATGGTGATTGAGAGCGAGAAATCACAGATAGATGTTGAATAAAAGGTTTAGAATAACTCAGAACAAATTATGAAAGAATTCAGAAGATTCAACATCAATTTTGAGTGATTTTGAGGTCTGGTTGACCAAGTTTGACCAAGGTTGACTTGAGTTTACCAGTGTTGACTTTTGATGAAAAGTTCAAATATTTCAAGAAAATGTTGATTGGATATGATTCTGACAAGAAAGCGACATTAGAAAGTTGACTACACAAGCGTCCGATCGCATTGGTCCCAAAAATTTTAAAATGCGATTTTGAGATATATAGAAGTGTTAGATTTAAATTTCGATCCCGAAAATGGATTCAGAGCGGTCGATTTAGATAATGGTGAAATTTTCACGCAAAACAGAGCACTTTTGAAAATTAGGTCAAAACCTATATATGAGTCAAAAGTGTCATTTTCAAATCATTTGCATCCGTTGACTTTTGAGAAGAAAATAGCTTTGAGCGAGAATGGTGGTCCCCGTGAGTACGCATTGATTCGAGTGATCCAGGCGTCACAGTCGGCCAACACCATACGGACCTCTGGTAAGTGGTCAATTTGCCTCCCTTTAAATTCAAAATTCATTACTTTTAGTTGAAATTTTGCATGTTTTTTGTGTTTTGAAGAACTGACCCGCGGGTTCTCGCGCGAGGAACTAGTTTCGTTGCGCGCCCCGTAGGGAAAGCTCGCGCGAGGAATTGCTGAAAAGAAAATCCTCACGGCTGTCGGTGGGAATCCTGGCATGGGAGGGTACCCATGTCTCACATGAGAAACCCTCTGATAGGGGGTTTTCTTGCACGGGCCAACATGAAACTTCATGCGAGCCCAAAATGTTGCGCGGGTCGAAGAACTTATTCACGTAAAATGTTGCTTCTTCGCATGGAGAGAACATGACAATTTGAATGTAGAATGAGTCTGCATTGCATCTAGTAGTGTTTGCATCAGTGTTGTAACTATGTTTAGGATGTTTACAATGCTTTATTTCTCATTCTTGTATTTGAAATGATATTTGCATCCGAGTACTGATCCTTTGTTGTTGTTTGCATGTATTGAGGGTCAATTTCCCAGATATTGCATTTAGATCACATCATCCAGCTATTGGCGAGCTGATCCGATAGTTAGATGATGGTGAGGTAGCCCACATTGACAATCTAGGCCTTTCTCATCTCTGTGAGGCCTGAGATTCGGGTAAATCATGGACTACTAGGAGCCTTGGTGGAGCGTTTCCATTCATAAATGAACACCTTCCACCTTCCACAGGGCGAGATGACAGTGACACCTAAGGATATATATAGGATCCTCTAGATACCCTTTCATGGACCCAGAGTAGAGTATAATGTTCACCCAAGAGCAGGTATAGTGGCCCTACAAGAGATATTTCAGGATGACTTAGTCATGGGTCAAGCTATCCCGTGGGAGGAGATAATCAGAGTATACAGGACAGGGCACCGATTACCAGTGGTTCTAGCAGCCTTCCTTGGTTTCTACCTTATGCTAGATCATGGTCAGCATGGTTTGGAATGGGGATGGGGCTGGATGTTATAGCGTATGCTAGCTGAGCCTGCCCATTTTGGATGGGGTCAGTGTATGCTGGCCCACATGTATGATGAGATGCACGAGATCGCCTATAGAGAGGTGAAGAGTATGGTCGCCAGCATGTTTTTTTTATAGGTGTGGGCATGGGAGCACCTACCTATCTCCAGGCCAGTTTGTGATGATCTGAGGTAGCCACTTGAGCCATATATATGCAGTTACAGAGGTTTGATTACTTAGCCCGCGTTGGGTAAGATAGAGCAGTGGCGAGCTCAGCTTGATGATCTAGTAGCCGTAGTATGGTGACCGTCGACATTGAACAAGCCATGGGATGATGCTAGAGATCAGCTCGGCTATATGTTTTTCTCATGACCACTTATCAACTGTGCTATTATTGTTATTGAGCGATTTCCACAAACATGTGTCTGGCGGTAGTTCGGTCATACCCATGACATAGCTCAGGAGTATTGTCCTTATGCTCATTTCACTGATGATATTAGGAAGGGGTGGTTGATCTGATTAGATACAGGGAGATGCATGATAGATGTGTGATTCCTAGCTCGGACTCGGTGGGATTATATGAGTGGGGTAGCAGATGGCGACATGACCGCAGAGTATAGAGAGTATTTTGCTACTCATTCGTTCCCGTGTTTCACAGATCCAGTTGGTATGCGGGTTCCAGCACAGGTAGTGCATCCACAGGTGCCACAGCAGTAGGTACCTATGCCTCCTCCATAATAGATACCGCAGTCACCGCCATAATAGGGACCATAGTAGGGGCCACAACTACGCACTGTACAGGTTGACATCCCCGCTCAGCAGATGAGGATTGATACTGGTGAGAGCGGTCGTGGGAGGCAGACAAGACAGAGGACAACTACTCAGTTAGGTGAGCAGCAGGAGCAGCCAGAGCAAGAGGAGGAACAATAGGAGGAGCTTATCCAGGAGGATCAGCCCGCACAGAACCTTGTACAGGGCCCAGTACCAGGGGACCCATTATCACAGGTGCAGGATGCCTTGCGGCGAGCTAGGGAGAGAGTTTGCTAGCTGCAGCGATAGGTTGCAGATCTATAGGTACAGGTTGTTGTACGAGATGCCCGACTCCTAGACACAGATTGGGAACTGTAGGAGGTATGAGGGCAGCTACAAAGGGCACAAGAGCAGCTTCGGGTGGAGACAAGACATCAATCCTCCCGAGAAGCTTATTATTACGCAACCTATGTGGGGTTGGTGCCTGATGAGGCAGAGCAGGTGCTGAGATTTTCCTCGTATGCAAGAGGATCGGAGGATATGCCTCCTCCAGAGGATGAGGGAGAGGGCCATAGGTAGATTTGGTATTCTGATAGATTAGATCTTATGATGTATTTGATGCGCTGGCATCCTTGTATTGTATCACCATTTTTGAAATAGACTGTGCTCGAGTAGCACCCATTTTGTATTGTATCGACACACACACACACACACACACACACACACACACACATATATATATATATATATATATATATATATATATATGAGCTCATCTTTTGGTATCATTGCATTTGTCATGTTGTACTTTATGAGATGTTTGTTAGATGCTTAGATGGTTTGGATGATTAGAAATGCATGCAAATGGATGAACATGTTTTGAATATATGTAGATGTATGAAATGCACATGTTTATGAGTTATGTATGCGATGCACATGTTTATGAAGATGCAGATTTGTATGTATGTAGATGATTTATGTGAATGTATTTATGAATGGAAATATGTAAATGTAGTGTATATGGTACTAACATCTCATGCGTGATGACAAATGCTAACCAAAAGAATTGTTTGAAGATCGAGAGTGAGGATCGAACACTTGTGCATTCGTGATGAAGCCCGAGTGATGAAGAAGAACCTCTCAGTGTATGAAATCTAATAGAACACATTGAAATGTCAAAATGTTGCAGCAATGCAAGCCTAGAATGAAAGTGCAAGCCTATGCTAGATGCAATCCCTAGGACGTGGTTTTTGGACCCATTGGATAGTTATCATCATAGAGAATTGTTTGGAACATCGGAGTCGATACAATCCTTATTGGTTCCACTGTGACCATAAGGATATGAATATAACTTTCATTAGATTAAATATGGGAAACTAAGGTAAGCATCGAGGCACAAAAGTCGAGATGACTTGAACATTGTTCCTAGTTTTGATAGAGCAAGAGCACACCAGTATCGAGGCATTCAAAGCCAAGATATCCATGAGTGCGCGCTTGTGTAAACAAGCAAATAAATAACAAACAAGGATATAGTACCGACCTCACCTTGGTGTACAAATAAACAAGATTGAGGGATGTGAGGTTTTTCCACCTTAATGTAGAAGCTCTTATCACATACACCATGTTTATTTAACATTGTCGGATCATTGGAACCACACCCACAAGTAGTAGACAAAGAAAAGATCAATGAAATCAATGAGAACAAGCAACATACAAAGAGAAATCCAAGCATAGCTCAACATGTTTCAAAGTTTTAAAATATGTATGTGTATAGGGGTGTTGAAAAACACTGTTGTGCTTGTGAGTGCATTGTGTTTGATTGCTATCGATAGATGTTTATATTTGCGATATCCAATGTGTGTTGAAAAACATAGATGTAGCCAAAGATAGTGTTAAAAAACACTATTGAGTGTGGCGTTGAAAAACACCTATTTGTGTTAGTAGAGTGTTGTCCTTTAGAACTGACAAGATTACTGACTCTAGATGCATTCAAATTTGGGGACTTGTGCCCCTAGGTAATGTCTGATGACTGACTTGGCTTGTGCTATGAGGACAAACTCAATTTGGTTGCCCCCAGGCTTATGATTATGGATCATTATCAAGTCAAGAGGGTTCGTAGAGGAATCAAAGTGTCACAAAAGTGACCTAAAGCTATATATATACCAAGGCAAAGAATGCCAAGACCAAGTATTGATAGATAGAGCATTTGAGTATAACTCCAACTGTAATGGATTGATGTTGAATGCAGATATGTGTTGTTGCGAGAAATCTCAATAGTACAGCGACAGTAGGCAGACGCAGTGAGTACCACTTGTGACTGATGCAAGAGATATTCTCAAGTAAAGAGATCGTAGTAATAGCTAGGCATTAGCAGGTAGACGCAGTGTGAACCACTGGTGACTGATGCGAGGGAGATTCTGAAGGAGAGAGATCTCAGTATAAGCAAAGCGACAGTAGGTAGAAGCAGTGAGAACCACTGGTGACTGTCACAAAATAGATCCAAAAAGGTGATAGGATAGTGCCCCCTAGACCAGTAGGGTTGCCCCTAGAGTACGACCAGTTTCAATCCATGTAAGTTGGTGTCTTGACAGGTAACTAAGAGAATGCATATAAGAAAATGAAAGCAGGAAAGTCAGAAAGCTAGAAAGAAATTGTACAGAGCCAAGTGATGTTGCAATAGATATAGAAATGTGGAGAAAGAGGCGCTTGTTTACTAGGTTTTCACCTTCTTGGCAGAAATTCTCTTTTTGCTACCATGATGCCTGTTTGCCAGGTTTTCATCAATGGCAATTTTTTCTTTTTTTCTCTTTTTCTTTGTATTTTTGTATTTTTGATATAGAGTAGATCTATTGAAGAGGTGGATATAGTTGCAGAACCATGGGAAATCTCATTAAACTAGAGCCAACATAAGCCACGTGCCCTTGTGATGAGGTATACAAAAACTTATCTGGATGGATTTTGGGGGAAAAGGAGAAGATAGCTATTCCCATTACTGTCTTTTCTTGTAAGACTAGAAGAATATATGAATGATAAACTCCATCCACCAGGTAGGATAATTCCATTTTATTTTTTTTTTTTTTTTCAGGACATTTTGCTATTTTTAGTATTTTTTCAGGACTTTACTATGTACATGAGCATTCTTGAGACATCTCAGCTATAGAATCTTTTCAGATGAAGGGCATTGATCGGCTCCTTGATTTTCTCTCCTTTAGTGGTGGAGAGTTGATAGGCACCAGACCCAAATATTGCAGTGACAACATACAAACCAAGCCAATTTGGTTCAAACTTTCCCTTTTGGATCCGATGTTGTTGATTCTTAGTGTTCTCCCTCATAACAAGGTCACCCACTTGGAAGTCCCTTGGTCAAACCTTCTTGTTGTAGCTCTTAGACATTCTTTTTTGATATGATCTTAGGTGATCGAACGCCGCTTTCTGACGTTCATCCAGTAGTTCTAATTCTTGGAGTCTCAAAACTCTATATTCCTCATCTGGTATAAGCCTGTGCAAAGAAACCCTGAGAGATGGGATTTCTACCTCTAGGGGTAAGATTTATTCCACCTCATATACTAGTGCAAATGGGGTTTCCCTGTAGGCATTCTAATGCTTGTTCTATAAGCCCACAATGCAGGATTGATCTGCAGGTGTCAATCCCTTCCAAACTTGTTAATCGTACGGTGCAAGATTTTCAACAAATTTTTATTTGAGGCCTCGGCCTGTCCATTACTGGGTGGGTAATAGATGGATGAGTAGTGTTGTGTGATTCTAAAATTTTCGCACAACTCATCCATGATGTTGTTCTTAAATTGTCCTCCATTATCAGTGATGATGGAGGAAGGTATGCCATAGCGACAAATGATGTAGTTCAGAATGAATAGCGAGACTTGTTGTCCTGTCACTTTAATGAGTGGGACTGCCTCAATACACTTGGTGAAATACTCCGTAGCTGTGTTAATGAACTTGTGTCCATTAGAAGATGAAGGGTGAATTTTCTCAATTAGGTCAAACGCCCACTATTGAAAGGGCCAATGTGTGACAAAGGGAATGAGTTCCCTTGCTGGAGCGTGGATGAGATTTCCATGCAGCCAGTGTTTCTTACAAGATTTCGCATACCTAATAGCTTCTTTCTCCATATCTATCCAATAATACCCTCCTTTAAGCATCTTTTGGGCTAGGGTCAGACCCTTAGAATGAGAACCACAAATTCCTTCGTGGACTTCAGACAACGCATGTCTGGACTCTTCTTTTTATAGACACCTAAGAAAAGTATTGTCTAATCCTCATTTATACAAATCGTTGGACATGAGAACATACCATGAGGCATTGCGGATGAGGTGTCTTTTTTCATTTTTGGTTAGTCCATCAGGAATGACTTGATGACGCATGTAAGAGTAGACATGGTGATAACAAGAGGATTCATGTTTAATAATTGAACACACCATTTGGGAGTCAGGGGAGGTGTAGAACGGGAAATGTATTTCTTCGACCAGGAACTCATAGCGGAAAGCTTCCTCTTGTTGTTGCGAGGATGCTAATGTAACCATGGCATCAGCTGCTCTGTTCTATGTCCTTGGTACTTGTTGAAATGTTATGAAAGTGAAATATTTCTTAAAGTCATCAAACATTTGTTTATAAGGAATGAGTTTTTCATCCTTAGTCCGGTATACATCATTGATATGGTTGATTACAAGTTGAGAGTCACCATGGACATGTAACTCAAAAACATTCCTTTCAAGATCTAGTTTGATCCCATTTTCTAGTGCTTCATATTTTGCTATGTTGTTTATACAAGGAAACACAAGCTTGTACGCCTTTGGAATGGAATAATTTTGAGGAGTCAGAAATAAAAACCCTACACCTGAACCTTGTTGTGTGAAGGATCCATCAAAGAAAATTTTCCAGGATCGGTGAGTGATGTGTAGAATAGATCCATCTAGGAATTCAACATTGATTGGTTCATTGTCTTGTAGTGGAGCATCAGCCATTTGATCAACAGTTGATTTCCCTTTGATTGATTTTCACTCAACATACTCTATGTCAAATTAACTCAAAAGCATAATCCATTTAGCCAATCGGCCAGTGAGGGTAGCTTTACTTAGGAGATACTTTAAAGGGTCAATTTTAGCTACCAGTTTGACTGAGTGAGCCAACATATAGTGTCACAATTTCTGAGATGCAAAGACCACCGCCAGGCACACTTTCTCGATCATAAAGTAGTTCATCTCATAGGATACCAATGTTCTACTGATATAGTAGATAACACGTTCTTTCTTATTTTCATCTCCCTATGCTAGCAATGCCCCCAATGATGTTGAGGTAGTTGAAATGTACATAATCAATGGTTTGCCTTGTTGAGGTGACATGAGTACTGGCAGGTTTGCCAAGTACATTTTGATTTGAGTGAAACTTTTGTCACAATCTTTGCTCCATTGATAAGTAATGCCTTTGTGCAGAGTCTTGGTAAACGGTTGTGCTCTATCAGCCAACTGTGAGATGAACCTTCTGATAGACTGGATCCTATTTTGGAGTGTTCTCATCTGACTGGTATTCTTTGGAGGTGGCATTTCCAGTATTTCTTGTACCTTTTTAGGTGCAACTTCTATGCCTTTAGCTGAGATAATGTAACCCAATAGTTTGCCAGAGGTAACACCAAATGCACATTTCTTGGGATTCAACATTAACTTGAATTTTTCCATTCTATCCATGATTGGCCCTAAGTCTTGGAGGTGCACAGATCATTTCCTTGATTTAGAAAGGGTATCATCCACATAATCTTCCATGGTTTTGTGCATCATAACATGGAAGATAGTTGTTAGTGTCCTTTGATAGGTAGCTCTTGCATTTTTCAAACCAAAAGGCATGACATTCTAGCAGAATGTTCCCCAAGCACATGTGAAGGTAGTCTTTTCTTGATCCTCTAGTGCAATCTTGATTTGGTTATACCTAGAGAAACCATCCATGAGAGAATATATTTCATACCCAGTCGTCATGTCCACAATCATGTCAATGCTAGGCAAAGGGAAGTCATCGTTTGAACATGCTTTGTTGAGATCCCTAAAATTAGTGCAGACTCTAATGGATTTGTCTGGCTTTGATACTAGTACGATGTTGGAAATCCATTCTACATAATCAATAGCTCGGATGAATCCATCTTTGAGTAATTTTTCCAGTTCAACCTTGATAAGTAATGCAACATAAGGGTGCATTTTTCTGAGTTTTTGTTCTAGTGGTTTTACTCCAGGAGCTATTGAGAGATGGTGCATGATAAGATATGGATCCAAGCCAGTCATATCTGAGTATGCCCATGCAAATTTTATCTTCTTCTCTTTAAAGAAGTCTGTGAATTCCTTGAGCTCTTCTGCAGACAAAGATTTAGCCACGTGAATGATGTGTGGGTGTTCCTCTATACCAATATTTACTGGTTGAGTTGGATCTATAAGCACTGATGATCATTCTTGTAAATGACTACAAAATACATCAAGCATCCCATCCTTAGGATCCTCAAAGAGGTTTTCACCTTTGGATGCATCTTTTCTTTTTACTGTTTTGGGTTCTGAAACCACCATAATGTGGTTTTCGCCTTCAAACCCTTTTCTTTTTCTCATTTTTATTTTATAACTGAGATACTCGATGTCTACTTTAGTCATGCTCATACTAGGTTCACTGTTGGAAGAAGTGACAGGTTCAATGACATTAAGATAATAGGCTAAAGCATAGTCATTGGGGAATGTAGGCATTTCAGTAGGTTGTCCCTGTAAGGACCAATCAATGAGTTCAAGATGCATTAGTGGCAGAGGTTCGATGGGTTCGAGGGCGTTCACGGTATGTTCATCGTAGATGAAACCTATTAAGTAGAGTCCTAGACTTGCACCTTGTATAGACATGTCCAAATTAGAAAGATCCCTAACGACATCATCAAAGCCCATATCAGAAACAAGAGATCTTGATTCATCAGACCTAACTTCTAATCCTTCACCTACTTCGAGCATGGGTACATATCGCTGAACTGTATCCACCTCTATGTCTAAAGTGTCTTCTAAAATATTGTCAAACTCATACTCATGGGACTTTGTTTCATCATTAGTTTTCACATCAAGATCATGAGTGAAATCTACTCTTTTCCCCCAATTTAGATGAGTTATACCTAAGAACTCTACTATGGTTAGACTCCTTTCTTCTATATCCAGATCTTGTTCAAATGCACTAGTTTCTGACTGATCAGAAGTTATTGGTGATTCCTCTAAAATACACTCTTTAGTAGCGTTGACTTGGGGTGTTTCTTCATCAAAGAGAAGAGCCAGGATATTGGGAGGAATGGGAGAAGGGTACACATCATCCTCATTAGAATCATCCCACTTGCAAGTGGCTGTGTCAGTGCTTTGTTCTATTGTGTGATGTTCTTCTTTATCTAGATAGACCTGATGTCCTTTATCTTTATCCAGATGATTCTTTTCTCTTTGTGCTTTTCTGGATAAGAACCCTAGACCAGTCGTGTCTCTAGGTTGTCTGAATTTAATAGAGATTGGTTCTTTGAGCCCATTCTGATTACAACCAATGGGTCCTTTACTTGAATAACCTATTTTATGAGCCAGATCATACCCCACTCCAAATGTTTCCAGGGATATTTCACATTGTTCGTCCTTGTCATTTACAGGTTCTTTATACAGCCAATCTAGAATGGCTTGTTCCTCTTGTTCATCCTCTAATGGTATGTCAGCTTTAACAAAGTTGCCATCATAGACTGCTTGGGGTGTTGTCAGTTTCATCTTTTTTGAAGGTCTCCCATAGGACCTAGGTGATGTGGAAAGAGATGTGATTGACAGCACAGGTTCCACTATGTATCCACCCATACCAGTGTCCTTTATCTTAAATTTCTTTTCCATGTCCTTCAGCAAGTTTGTGGCTGATTCAGAGTTGGACAACTCACTGTTATGTGGGACTAGAGTTTTCGCTGCTTGTCTTAATGCATTACATGCATAGCTGGTGTCTGCAGGAATAGTGACCTCTACACCATTGAATGGGAACTTGATACACTGATGGTACTGCCTGCATCTCATGGATCCAGGGTCTTCCCAATAGTATATTGTAGGATAGAGGGAGATCTAGAACTTGGAAGGTAACATCCCTCTCAACGGGACCCACTCAGATTGGTAAAGTGACAAGACCTTTAGAAGATCTCTCTTGTTCATCATATGCCTTGATAGTAATCTTCTTTTTAGGATCAATGACATTCTCTGAAAGGCCTAGTTTTTTGATTAACCTATGTGTGTAGATGTATAACCCTGCGCCTCCATCTATCAAGACTCATCTAACCTGATGTTTGTGGATCATGACTTTGATATGCAAGGGGAGGTTGTATGGATGGCTCAAAGAGTTGTCATCTTCTTCTAAGAAGGATAAATAGTGTGGCGAGGTCAAGTGACCCACCATGGATTGAAACCGATCCAGGTCTAGATCTTTTAGAACATTTGCCTCAGTGAGGGCTTTGTCAAGGATCTCCCTATGAGCAGGGGATATTTTCAACAGCTCAAAGATGGTGATCTGCACGTTGGTTCATTGTAATTAGTCAAGTATGTTGTAGTTAGAAGCATTAGACAAGGGGACCAATTTTGAGTTCTTGTTGGCAGTGCCAACAACAGTTTTATCTATAGATGATGCAGATCGGGAAGGCTCAGGGCCTTTGAGGATGATCTTTGCATGAGATCGAGTAACAACATTTTCCCAAACCTGAGATTGTTTGGGTTAGGAGGGGTGGGGCACAGACCCTTGTAGCATGAAGGGAGTTTTATTATTAGGAGAATCGTCTCTTCCTTTGATTATAATGACATTGTAATATTCTTCATCAGTCAGTTCAACCATAGTAATGACATTATCATTATTAGCGTATGTATAGTTGACTTTGGCATCAATGTTTTTTCCTTTAGAGGTATCACCCTTCCCATGAGGAGGAAAGGGTTATTTGAAGGCCTCGTGATCTGAGTTCTTGTTATGACCTCCCACAACAATAATCTCACTGTCGATAATGTACTAGACCTTATGCCGTAGTTGAATGCAAGTAGCCATCTTGTGACTCTTATTCTAATGGTAATCGTAGTACACAGATTCATTCCACCAAGATGGTCAAGGCTGTGGATTGAAAGGAGGTGGATTATCCAAAGGAGTGAGTAATTGGTTGTCCAAGATAGCCTTGTAAACCACATCAAGGGTTTCTCCCAGAGGAGTGAACTCATGATTGGGTCGAGGATCCCAAGGTTTTGAACTAGAAAAGTTCAAAGGTTGTTTAGATTGTACCACAGCCTAGTCATTGGCTTTGGCCGCCTACATAGTGGTAGTAAGATTGAATACAACCTTTGGAGGTTTTGGAGTCACATTGTCGATAACTCCATCATTAAAAACATTCTAGTTCTTGTTGACAAATTTGGATTTGTCTTTACCAGAGGAGGAGGACCCTTGTTTATTATCCTTGTGTAGGGTCTGTTCTCCTTTCTTGACCATAAACATTTTGATTCTTATAGCTTGTTTGATCATGTTGTCAAAGGTCAAAGAACCTTGCAACTATACTTGATACCAAAAATTGGGAAGAAGGTTGTCTAAAAGATGTCAAGCTTTTCTAAATCGGGTATTTTACGAGAATACTTTGTATAAAGTTATCTCCATCTCTGGAGAAATGTCAAGAAAGGTTCCCCATGGTTTTGCTTTAAGTTGAAAAGATCATGGATATTAACCGGATGTTGGATGTTGTGAATAATGTTGCAAGAACAAGTTGGCAATCTCGTTAAAGGTCTTGATGCTAGTCGGGAGCCTAGAGAACCACTCCATAACTGATCCTCCCAAACTATGTGGGAAGAGATGCATGAGGTAGGTTTGATCATGTATGAACTCCATAGAGAGAGAAAAAAACTCTCTTAGATGATCCTGAGAATCAATGGTACCCAAGTATTTGTCGTACTTGGGAAGTTAAACTCCTTTAGGAAAAGGAGGCATGCACAGACTCTTATCAAATGGGAATGAACAAATGATTTCCAGCGTGAACTATGTGGTAGGTTTGTCTTTATCCTACATGAGTTGAAGGATATGTTCTTGCATACTTTGAACTTGTTTTTGTAACTTGGAGTTTCTGATTTCTTCCTCTTGTGTGAAAAGAGTCTCTACATTGTATTTTGAGGGAAACTTGGCCCCTTGATTGGCTAATTCGAGAAGATATTTCTCTTTCTCCTTCGCTAGGAGAATCTCTATCATCTTGTAGAATTTTTTATTGGAACGAGAATCCATGATATTTGTTTGGGTTATTTTTGTCTCCTTGTCATTAGGGGGGTCTTGATAATGGAATGTACCCCTATTTTTAGAGTGATCGTCATCTCTACTATGTTCACCTGATTGATTGTGATCTTCCATCTTGCTAGAATGCAAGTGTTAAATGTGCAAAGATTCAATACAAGGAGGTTGAGTATCCTGAGGTGTTGTACCTACGGGAACTCTTGTTGTTTCAATAGCGTCAAGTTTAGGAAATAACTCTTCAGAATTTGTATGTTCTTCAAACAATGGATTTTGGACCCTATTGAAGTCTACTCGAAATGAACGTTGGACGTAAGGTCGAACGACAAGGGAGGAAGATCAAGATGATCCCTCGCTAGAGGTAGCCAATGAATAGGAGCGTGAAGGTCCTCCACTGCACTATGACTGTGTGATAATCTTGGAATGACCTCTTCCTCAATTTTGAGGTCTACTTCGTCTAGTGACACGTGGGAGGAATGCACTGCTACTTCGATTTGTAATAGTCATAGAAAAAAATTATACAAGGGGAGTGAACTAGGACAATGCTTGGAACTGTCTCAAGATAAATTCACAAGAGTGCCAAAGGGTGAAGTATACCCTACACGAGTCATCAGAGACAAGGCTAGAACAACTAAGAGTTGACTATCATGTTGCAAGGTACGACAACATAGTAGAATGAGTAAATAAATAAGGAATGAGACAAGTTTAAGAGAGAATCACATAATTCCCAACCTAAGACATCTAGTCATAGACTGTGAATAGATAGGAAAAAATTAGAAAGACCTCAGATAAAAACCAGATTGAGTAGAGGAATACAGAACAGACAACAAACAACTTGTTGTTTTGGCAATTCTGGGACAATTTCACGCGAAGAAGTGTGTTCTCCTGTGCAGATTCCCACAGACCCACGTGAATTTTTGCAACCTGGCACGGAGAAAGACTGAGTGGTGATAGAATAGAACAACAAGATAGTACAATCAAGCACAAACTTGCATGAAGATTCTCAGTGACTCGCATGAAGATTCGCATAGACATACGTGAAGAAGTGTTTTCTTGTGCAAAAATTGGCAAAAAGCCAAGTGAAATTGTCTAGATACATACAGTTGGAACATTTTTCAAGAAAACAGACAGATTTTGAGACACAGTAAAGACTGTTCTTTGACAGAGTACGCAGTTTTAGATTGATAGTTTATTTGTTTGAATGTTGTAGGACAAGTTATCGACAAGTATAGATAGTCGTGACACAAGCAACAGTCTCAAACAATTCAACCAAGGAAAAAGAAACTCAAAAGAATGAGGGAGTCTTTGAACAATTTTAACATTGTAGATATTGAAGACTCAAAAAGACACACGCTTATCCCTAGAAAGAAAATTGGTAGAGAAGACAAAATCCTCGCCCCACAACTTATGCACATACGTTCACCTCACACAGTAGTGTCACCCCCGAGAGGGTGCCCGTGTTTTTAGTGTTTCCAAGGACTCAATAGTATATGTTCAAAGGTTATCCTTGAAGCAGGGGCCAGTGTCATATACCACCTTCAAACGTTGAGGTGTATGCCTATGGTGAGAATCTATGGGAGATAATTTTATCTCTCCTTGCGCAAAGATTGTGTCTCCCTTCGGAGGTGAACCAGGTAAGCATCTAGCTTCAAGGTGTTTAGTAGGATTTCGTTCATATTAACCTTTTGTGGCCTTGCAAGTGAGGTTGAGACATATAGCCACACTGACACCTGAAAGTGTACACCCTTGGCAAGCAAGGCTGGGAGCGGCGCCGCTCAGTACAACAAAAAGGGATTCCTTGAGATGTTCGACATCAGGAATCACAAGGAATAAAATTAATAAGGCTTTGGAGTCTATCGCTCAACAAAGCTACTTTATTATAGTGGCATAGAATCATCGACAAAAAGTGTGTACCCAATTGGGTCGTTCCCAGAGGTTCAACTTCTGGTAGGCCCGCTAAAGATTAGACTCATACCTGGTTTGGTTTCAAGGGTCCAAGTTTCTGGTTTTCCCCAAAAGGGAAAAGAGCATACTCCTCTACCTTTTCGCTTTAACCAAACATGCCAAATAGGTTTATCACCGAGCTAACTCCTCTTTCAAAAAAATCCAAGAGCTTCTAGGTTTTTGATTCTCTCAAAGAGAGAAGAGCATACTCTCCTCACTAATGGACATGTTAATTGATTTGTTACCTTTCCTTGCTCCCCAAAGAGTCAATCCCATAGCATCGTCTAGGTCTCAGATTCATTCATGGGCATCACTTCCATGTAATGAAGAGCTTATTACCCTATTCTGCTATCAAGACGCTCGAGAGCTTATTAACAAGGCCCTATTAAACTATGCGAAGAAAGCATGAAAGAAAACAAAATGTTTAAATAAGTTTCCAAAAGTGCTTTGACAAGCGTTCTCTAACACACGTCATGCAATCAAAACGTTAGCAAGTTTGCATAGTTATTAAAGGAATCTTCGTCATTTCATCTTGCATGCCATGTGTTAAGTTGTTGCAGAAATAAAAACCAGAAAAATACAGTCAACAACAAACATAAATCATTAGTGGTCAGGAAATAGAATAATAAATCTACAAATTTTAAACCTTCTGTTGTCAAAGTTCATGCAAAGAAATGCCAGAAGCAGCACAAAGAAACACTCTGTATCACGCGAAGTATTACAAAACTTTGCGCGGTTAAGTGAGAAAGTTCGTGCAAAACTTCACTACAGAGCCGTACGGATAGAAAATAGAATAATGAAAAGAAATACAAAATGAGGCCAGAAATTGATTTTCTGCCCCACAGTGGGCGCCAGAAATGTGATAGCTAAATGTGGCCTTCTTACTTAGCCATGCACTTTAACATAGTCATTGTTCACTAGTCACATACAAGAATGGATATGAAATTATCCATCTTGCATGTCTGTATGATTCGACCTATTGCCTCCTATCTAGTTGGGGTTTTGAATAAGATCTAAGAATTGAGAGTCTAACAACCTACACCATTTCTAGAATGGAGGATTTAAGAAAATATGCAAATGCAAGATTAATCTAGAGAGCTCAGTTTATTCTAGAAATGAATATGCAAACTAGATTAATCTAAGAAATTGAATGTAAAACCAGATTAACCTACAAATGATTATGAAGTTAATCTAGGAATGAACAATGATATAAGAACTAAGATTTCTTGAAATGAGTTTAATTATGCATGTTTAATCTAAATGATATTAAACTAACATGATATTAAGTTTATTACAACAATTCTAAAATCAATGCATTCAACTAGCAAATCACAAAGTACAAGACTAGTTTCAATTAGAGCTGAGAGAGTTCTTTTATAGACCTAGAGTCCGTTCAGAATAGAAAGTTTCCTTTCAGAGAAATAATTAACTTATTGAGAATCAGTTGAGAATAGAAAGTTTCTTTTGAGAGAAACAGTCAACTGCTACCTTTTTGAGTGAGTGAGGTAGTTAATTGTTTTGTTTCTCTTTTCAATCACAGTTAACTCGAAGTTTCTATTTCTGAACTGGAGAGAATATTTAATTAAATAAATAAAATATGACCTCATAAATGTATTTTCTCAATTATTTGAACAATTAAGTTCAATTATCGAAATGAGGGTATTTATTTAATAATTAAATATTATTTAATTCA
>MU226014.1:1038987-1053406 GCA_018584345.1 Thuja plicata | reverse complement strand
TTCCTCCAATACTTTACCACGCTTAGAAAACTTTTAACTTCTATAACTCTACTTTGTCTTTGGCTAGTTTATAATGACTTTGACCTTGCAAGATCCACTTTCAAGTAACCTCCTCATATAATATAGCTTAAGTACACTAGTGATGTATTAGCAAATTCACATTTTGACATCTTTTAATTAAATAAAAATGATCAAACCTTAGGAAATATTGAAATAATTGAATAATTAAATTAATTACAATTTGATCAAGAAAATTGATTTAAATTGAAAATGTTTCAAAGCATTGATTCAGGAAATTGATAAAATGATGAAATAATAAAATGGGGCCCAAAGTCTAGGCGACCATTTTAGGGTGCATACAGCTATGAGCTTCCTCCAATACTTTACCACGCTTAGAAAACTTTTAACTTCTATAACTCTACTTTGTCTTTGGCTAGTTTATAATGACTTTGACCTTGCAAGATCCACTTTCAAGTAACCTCCTCATATAATATAGCCTAAGTACACTAGTGATGTATTAGCAAATTCACATTTTGACATTTTTACATACAATTTTTATTTCCTTAGTACATCTTGTACTTTTTTCACATGCTCAACACATTCTTCCCATGTTTGACTAAATACAAGTATATCATCCAAATAAAATATGACAAAATCATCTATAAATGGTCGAAAGACATCATTCATGACTCTCGTAAAGGTGGCTCATGCATTGAGAATTCCAAAGGGCATGACCAACCACTCATGTAGTCCCTATTTTTTTGTTAAATGTAGTTTTCCATGTATCATTATCTACAATCCTTATTTTATGATTTCCACTACACAAGTCCAACTTAGTAAAATAAACTGCATGTTTTAATTAATCAAGAAAATAATCTATTTGGGGAAGAGGATACCTATTTTTTACCATAATCATATTCAAATCCTTGTAGTCAATGCACATTATCCATGAACCATCTTTCTTTGGAACCAATACAAATGAAGAACCAGAAGGAGAGGTATTTGGAAAAATAACTCCCTTCTCAACTAACTCTTGAACCTACTTTTTAATTTCTTCATTTTGAAAAATTAATAAATGGTACATTTTGTTTGGAAGAGGCACATCCTATTGTAATTGCATTTCAATTTGTATCTCTCTCTTTGCTGTCAATCCATTTGGCTCCTGAAATTAGTCATTATAGGCGGAAACTACTTTGACTAATTCAGCTTTGTGCTTGGGATAACACCCTATGAATGCCTTGGATTTTTCATCCTCTTTGGCTTTTAAAATCATCAATATAATTTATTTAGTAGCGCTGACTAACCTCTTCATGTCCAATATTCACTAATGCTAGACTAGTCTTTGTGCTATGTGTACGTACAATGTATTCTTTACCATCCTTAAAAGGTGATATTTGTTTTCTCCCCTATAAAAGATTGCTAATAGGTCATAAAAAATAGGGACTCTCTAGTATAATGCCAAAAATATATGAAGGGACTACATCAATTTCTACCTCGTTTATGAAGTTTGTAGTGATGGAAAACCTTAATTTACATTGCCTTGTTACCTGTAATTGCACATCATTGCAAACACATCCAAGTAGATATGGATTATGATAAGGTATAGTAGTCATCTTGAACATTTTTACAACTTCATATATCAAAGTTACTTGAGATCTCATATCAATCATTTTGTATCAATCTGTGTATGCTTTATTACAACCTAAATATGAAATAACTCATTTCTATGCTTATCAATCCTAGGTGGATAAGATTCTTTACTTGAAATTGCACTTACATTTTTAAAAATTATATCAGTGCAAAAAGATATACCTTTTCCTTTACCTTGAATCCCAACAACAACAATATTTGTCTCGTCCTCGAACTCAAATCCAAGATCTTATTATACTAGAACAAAAATATTTTCTTTGACTTTATTTTATCCATACTTCTTTAGCCTTAGTCCTGGATGCAACTTCCAACACTTTGAATCATCATGACCCTCCTTGAAATGAGAGTATGTGGGATTACACCCTCCCTCTTTATGGTAGTTGTCTTTTTCCCTTTTACTTTATGTTTGAGTTTACCTTCAAGTTTGGATGGCTTCTTTACAAAATTGTCATAGACATTATTCTTACCTATAGAATCCAAATGTGTGGCTTGTACAAACAGTTCATCTAGAATGAAATGGTTTAAAACCAAAATGGAATGTCTTAAGTAATGTGAAGACCACCTATATACTTGAGTAATGTGTTTTGGGTGTATATTCGGTATATTTAGTTTAAATTAAACAGTGTAGGCTATTCATTTTAAAGATTAAATATATTGAGATATGATTAACTAATAAATAATAAATGAATATTTTAAACCTTAAGGGAATTTTTCTTTTGCACATTTATTGTGGATAATAGTAATAGTTTGTCAATCTTATAAGGAAAATATTATTAATTATTTTAAGTGCATTAGAGATTTGTTTTCTAAAAGTTGGCCTTGAGAGGTGAGTTGCACTTCTCTAGGAGTTGACTAGTAGTTGACTTCCTTTCTCATGCATATTTCAAGGAGTAATGTTTGATTCTGATCAGTTTTTGGGCAGTTGAGGCCTATTCACAACATCTTGGAGCTCTTTGGAGGTGGGTTTTGAGTTGTCTTTTAGTTACCATAAGTTGGGGAGCCTTTTGGAGTTGTTTGGTCGCAGTTTCCAATAATTATATCCCTATTTTGGTGGGATTTCTCCTCACATCCGACCCCCACAGTTTCCACATGATTTTAGGAGATTTGGATAAGTTCTAGGGCAGTTTTGAGTGGTACTTCAATTCTACATGGCTAAGAGGAGTTTGTGGATCAGTTATACTTCAATTTCTAGCAATTTAGCTCCTGATTTTATGGGATTTTCTCATGCATCCGACCCTTTGAGATTTGTGGCCTATATCATTGTATTTTCACCTCATTGGGAGGGTCTTCTTTTTGGCTCACATGTTTTGCACATTGCATACTTATGAGTAGATTGTAAGAACGTTCTGTGGCAGATTCTTGGAGTTTTATGCAGAGATTTGATACCTTTTCGAACTATATTTGTGTATCATTGTTTGATTGTGAGTTGTTAATTTCAGTCATTATGTTGTATACCTTTGTTGAATCATTTTTCCTTCAAGTTTTGGTGCAGAAAATGATGTCTCACGGTGCAGAGTTATGATTGTGTTTTCTGATTTCAAGTTGTTAAACTGTGAAAGCATTATAGTTTTCCTCTTTATTAATGATAAAGGAGCCTATCATAAAGTTATTATTGTAGGGTTTGTCTAGCTAGTTATTGTGTTTCCCCTCTCTGAATTATCTCCTAAGTCTTGCTGCATAATTAAATATTGGTGAATCACCTTAGTAGTAGTTTGTCTCCCAAGCATATCCTTCTTCCCTTTCCCACATACACAATTAGTTTAGGTGAGAACTATATAGTAACCGACCTATCTTCCAGAGATTCTTCTCTCGTTTTAGGACAACCCATCACCCAAGAGAGTTTCCATGTTCCAACATGATAGCTAGATTTCATATCAAGCTAAAGGTGCAATCCTGATTGACAACATAAACTACATAGATGTTGAAATCATCGGATGGCTCGATGCAATCCCACACTAAGTTGTGATAGTGTTTGAACCTTTCATTTCTTATTTAATATTTATTTTTGACTGACATACCACCAAGTGAACATCACCTTGGGTATGTAGATTTCTTATTCCCTTCTTGTTTTTCATTTCAATACCCAACATTAAGGCCTCATATTTAGTTGTGTTGTTGGTATTGTTGAGCTGCAATTTGAAGGAAAGGGGAAAGATTTTGCCTTTCAGAGATATAAAAACTATTCTAGAAATAGATCCTAGAGGTATACAACTACCATCAAACTCTAACGTTCAAACATAATTAGAGCTACTGGTGCTCACCTATATAGAAATTTGAGTAAATTTTTTAGCTTTGTCAATCATGATATAAGATTCATTGGAACATGATTCAACCTCTTGAGATTTTCTTGCATCTGCAAACCTGTCAGTGTTAGAGAGGCAAGAAGAACCTTCAGATCCTTCTGAATAGTCTTATGCAAATTCTAAAATTCCATCAATATACAAGTTAATAGTCTCTCTCTCTCTCTCTCTCTCTCTCTCTCTCTCTCTCTCTCTCTCTCTCAAGTAACAACTTCTGCTGAGCACCCTTGACACCATCATTCTTTAGACATGTGCATGTTGAGCTTTCCTCCTACGTTCTTATATAAGTTAAAAACAAGTAAATTTCCATAAGAAGCATGGAAATTTGTAACCAAGATGGTCATCTTTATCTTCTTATAAAGGAAGGATGCGAATGAAAATTGTGCATCTTTTATTTTCCCCATAAGAGACACTTACTTATTCTCCATGGAATAATAATTTCCAAAGGCTTTGGTCAAGATCAAACCCAACACATCTACCACTTAGGGTGGCATAACATTGTTGTTAAGCTTGAAACCATTGATCAAAAAGGAAAATATATAAGGGATCTATCTTTCCAGGAATGGATGAAAAATTTAGTTACTAGGTTATTGGGTAAACTCTTAGGCTTAGGGGTAGTAGTTGACCCTTGAGAAGGTTTGGATTCCTTAACAAATTTGGTAAGTCTATCTAGCTTATCTGGATTATCTTGTAGGTATTCGACCTCAGATATCTGTATTTTAGTCTTCTTAGAGTGGTCAATGATATCAAATGCTTGATATGAGCTTGGTAAGGAAGAGGAAAACCTTTTAGCTTAAGGCTTTAGATTATACATACTAGGTTTGGGTACACTTGAATAAGGATAAGGAGGAGTAGGTGCACTTACTTGTTTAGTCCCCCATTTTTCTTTGTGTTATCCTTTGGAAGCATTGGCAGTGGAGTTAACCTCTTTGCAAGGGTTATGGGCTTTTGAAAAACATCTTTTAGCATTGGCTCCATCATCCTTTGGTGGATCAAGTTAGCTTCTTGAATGCATGGACATAACATAGGATTCACCATGAACCTCCTTGGATTATTCATATTCATAGTGTACATATCCATTTGCAGAGTTGTCATTTACTTCCTCATTTTCTTGATAAAGGGAAGTGATGTCCTCTGTTTGATATTCAACTAATTTAGAACTAGCTTGGTCTATTTCATAGTACCCTATTGTTGAGTTTCCTAAAGGGCCCTCAAGAGAAATCCTCTTCAAAGGAGGGGGAAGCTTGGCTTGATTCTTTGTAATTGTGGGAATAATTTGGATATGTCTGCTAGGGAATATCACTGTACGACGTAGCATATGATCCTTGCAAAATTTTCTTCTTTAGAGAAAGAAGGTCATTCACCAATTTATGCACCATTGGATCACTAGTGCGTGAAGTGGAATATTTTGAGAATGTATTTCCTTTTGAATGATTCAAATATTTCTAGCTAGGATCAATTCATCCTCAATCTATGTTTCTAGAGTTTGTGTACTTGCAGGAGTTTTTGGAACAATTCTTCTTAACAAGAAACTAACTTCTAGAAGTTGCGTATTAATGAAAAAACACTCGAGGTTATAAACAATGGACTTTGCAGCAGTAAGAATTGTGTATGCTAGTTTATTAATCTTGGAAATGAATTCATGCATGCCTTCATGTGCATAATTTTTCTTCTATGTTAACTGAGCTAGCAGTGCATGTTCATCCCCAATAGGCTTGAATAGCTCCTCAAACATTATTTTGATCAAATCCTAGTCAATGATAGACCGGGGTGCAATATTGTAAAAAAAATTAGGAACAACACCTTGTAGTGTTTCAATAAGTAATATTTCTAAAACATCTTCATACTCAACACTAAACACGCCACATGTAATGTAGAATGCTTTGATATTTTTATCGGGATGTTTCTTTCCATCACCGTAGAACTTGGGAAGTTCTTGTGCGAAACTTTTGGAAGAATATGGAGAGGTGAAGTGAGGTCCAAAGGACCAAAATATTTCCCCCAATGACCTGTAGCAGACATATTTGGAAAAAATGGAGTGAAAGGAGTAAAATTTTTTACGAAGAATTGAGAAAATTCACTAGGGATAGGTTGCTTTTTATTTGATGGTGGAAAATTGGTAGTTCGTTGTATGAGGGATGTGGTAGTGAAAAGGTCAAATTTGGCTTTTTATTATGGCTCCAAGGAAGTCTGTGGAGGCCTTTGACTCTTCTTTTTACTATGAGTGTACTAACTAACACCCTCTAGTGTGAAAAATTACAAGAAACTTAGAAAGAAACTTTAAACGAACTTTAAAACTATAAGACACTAGACATCAAAATTAGTGTGAGACTTCCAAATGCATTTGTGTCCCCAACAGAGTCGCCACAAATTCTTGGATAAATATTTTGCAAGAGTATTTATAACCACCTTTAAAATGAAGTATTTAGACACAATATACTTGAGATGAAATCTCCCCTCTCAACAAAAGGCGAGACACCCTTATTATCACTATTATACTCAATAAGTAATTAACTAGAAATTAAAATTGTGTAGGACAAGAGATCAATTCCTCTTTTTTTAGGAATGATGCACAAACTTCACCAACTCCTTATTCAAATTTTTCACTAAAAAGTATTAACTACAGTAAATAATACCAATAAAATTCTTATCAAATGTAAGAATAATCAAAAGCATACTAGTTTTTCTATCTTAACTAGAAAGTTACACAAGCCCAAAGTCATCTGCACTTTTCCAAAATGGTTTAAAGACAACATTCAACATAGAACAACTCAAAGTATCAACATTATCAGATTTCCACAATCCATTTAATTTAGTTTTTTGCTTCTGGATTTGATGCTAAAAACACTGACACAATCAAATCCAGAAGCAAAAAATTGAACTCAAAGTATGTTAATATGGAGCACTCCTGAACTTAATAATTTAAATTGAAACAAAAAGTCTCACAATTCATTCTTATCCTTTAACAACTAACTCTACGTCAATCTACAAAGGTGTAACACAAAGTTTACAAGAAATTGGATTGACTGCTTTTTCTACAATAACACAAATAATATATGCACCTTTCTCAAGAAAGTCTAGATGATATCACATATGTGATATAAGAATACAAATTTCATATCCAAAGATCATTCAACACAAAGTTTGAAAGTACTTGCTCCTTTACTCACCTTGAAAGCAATTGGCACAATAAAATACAAAGTTTCTATTACTGCAACAATTTTGGCATAGTTTACTTGCATAACATAAAGATGATAATTATAACGAATCCCACTCATATATATAGGTGAGAGGATGAGAGAAAAAGGAGGGAGGATTCTAAACAATTATTTGCTTATTCAACATTACAACCCTATTCCAACTTGACATGTAATGTGGTTACATGAAATTTCATTTTACAATTCGATACACAATGTGGCCACATGCGATTGCAATTTTTAGCTTTACATTTAATTTATTAAAACAAAATTACAATATGAAAATCTAATTTTATAGAAAGCATAAGAAATTTAACTAAACGCTTGGAGGCACTTATTCTTCTTCTTCATTATGTTCCATTAATTATTGGAATTTGTGGATGCTTTCTTGTATTTCACTAGGATTTGGAACAACTGTGTTATTTGCAATAGCAGTTGTCTTGACGATCACATCAAAACACCTTGAAATTACTATCCTATTTTCATCAAGAAAAATTTGGAGCTAATCAAGAAAAAACTGATAACCCGTGAGCTTGTCAAGGGAAGTCAGTGTGAAATGATCTGTTTCAATCTCTTCATGAATCATCCGTAGGAGTTCCAAAACTATGGTATCGTTTGGAATCAGCTCTTGATTATCATTTGTCAGTTTGAAAGATATTTCTTCAAAGCTTCTCAAGTGGAGTATCACAAGAAATCTTAAAGCTTCAATGTGGCAAGCTCTCTCTCTCTCTCTCTCTCTCTCTCTCTCTCTCTGGGATGTGTGAATTGATCTTGAGAAATATAAAATAGTTTAAATTTTATAGAGATTACTACATATTTGTAAACAAACCTTGTCTTTTAATTGTAAATAACTGTAGAATCATTATATATATATTTTTAAAATATAGTAAAATAATTATTTCTTTTGAAATTAGATAGGCATTATATTTTTATTGTTAGCTATTCTTATCCTTTTTGTTAGTCATTATTGGATCCAAGATGCTTCAAAAAGAGCATGTAAGGGGGGAGGTTATAGTATAATAAATTATATTCCACTTACAGAAATAATTACATATGACACAAATTATTCAAAACTTATCCAAAACCAATAAACTCCCACAAATATAGATAGATATAAATTTTAATGTCTACGAGACTAAAATTAGCTTGTAGGACAATCAACCTTGGTGTAATCATCTTCTGCATTCCAGTCCGCTTGTTATTCAATGAGATGATAAGCATCACCGCCTTCTCAATTGTCTTCATAATGAATAAACTATGCCAAGAAACAACTGTCATTTAGTTGACATACTTGTTTTTGATGTCCTTGAAAGCATCACATTCTAAAATAAAATGTTCTTCTAAAATAAGGGTGATGGAAAAGATCGAAAGAGACTTGGGAAGACACTTCATTGCAGAGTGTGATACTTATAAAGACATTAGGAGGAATTAATGACTTGACAACTACTTCTTCGTATAGTTTTTCAGTGAGGGGGATGTTGAGAAATTGGGGGACCTCATCATCATCATCTTGTATAGAAAAATAATTGAACCACGAAAGTTGAAGATGGCTAAGGTCATTGTCCCATAGGCTATTTGATGTTTAGCCTCGTAGACATTAAAAATGACTTCTTCTTTTATGTTTTTGATATTAATCAGTAGCAAAACAAGGGTGCCAACCCTTACAAAACCACAACCTGAAGGCGTAAAACTATCAACACACTAACATCAACATCAACAACCTACCACCCACAACAATCTGAAGCAAATCACTACTAGCAACACATAGTCAACAACATATTAACAACAATGTCCCTCAACAATTTGTCAATAGAGAGTGTCCACTTTAAACCTAACACCAAAATATGTAAAGTAATCTAAACATCTAATGACTAGATAACAATTCATTTTGGACTTACAGTCCAGATTAACATAACAAATTAAAGAGAAAAAATGCTTTTCTAAAATCCCCACAAGAGCAAAAAGTACTAAGCACAAAACCATCTGAAAATTAAACATGGCAAGGCAACTTGATATCATAGCCTGACTGATAGAGCACATGGCTCTAGTCATCCACGGAGAACTTGAAGAGTTCATTATAATTGCCTTCATCTTCGCCATCCTCACCAAGCACCTTACAATGCATTAGACACAAAGACATTGCGCAAAACTATGCCTAACCTGAAAACTAAACGTGAAAATAGTCCCCACCTTTTTTTTCATATGAAGAAGTTTAGTTTCGAGTTCACCCACCTCAATCTTCATTTTAGCTCGATGGGGGAGATACTCCCCATCTTTCTTCTTCTATGTTGATATTGATTTTTTTTTATCAGACATTTGTAAATAAAATAGAATAAAATTGAAAGTTTATAACGTGCACAAAACTAAAAACAGATTCTCGAATGAGGTGACCCAATCAAAATAAGTTTTTTAACATGTCACCACGACCAAAATGTCTTTAAGACCCGAGAAAAAAGATAAACTAAATAATAAACAAAGCGGTTACGTGAGTTTGTTATCCGTTGAATACAAATTTCCCGCAGGAATTCAAGCGCGGAATAAAGATTTAGAATTTGGATTTCAAGTTTGCGATGGTTGGGTCGTAGAAGGACGCGTGGCAGCTAAGCATTCTGTAGACAGAAATCCTGTTCGAACAAATTTTATTCCCCCTTTTTTCCCAAAACTCACATCCTGTACCCCCGAGAGTGCATGCGACTATCATTGTAACGTTGCTCGAAATGGCGCAGCAGATGATCCTGAGCCAATTCGTTCCGCTGAAAACCAGGTACAATTTTCACGCAATTGGAATTGGAAAGCGAAAGCCTTTGCACGCCAATTTGCCGGACAAAGCGCAGGCTCAGGTTCGTTTTGTGTGCCGCTCGCAGGCCATCGAAACCGGTCTTAGCCTTCCGGATATCAAGCCCATCCAAGTAACGGCCCCGAAACCGGCCTTGAATTCCGTGGTACTAGACATACAGGGGATGATGTGTGGGAGCTGCGCCGCGCGGGTTCGAAGCCTCCTCGCTGCAGATTCTCGTGTCGAGTCGGTTGCGGTTAATATGGTCACCGAAATGGCGGCTGTCCGTCTGAAGACGGACGCGCTCGATCCTAGTGCTGCAGCTGAAGAGCTTGCCTCTCTTTTGACGAATTGCGGGTTTCCGTCCAAGAAACGAGAACGTGGCTCAAATGTTGATAATTATGGGAGGAAGTGGGAAGACATGGCGAAGAACAAGGAGGCGGCATTGCAGAGGAGCACTACTAAGCTGGCCTTTGCTTGGACTTTAGTGGCATTGTGCTGCGGCACACACGGTGCTCATTTCTTGCACTCTATTGGGATTCACGTAGCTCACGGTACGCAATTTGCTTGTTTTCCTGGAAAATCTTCAGTTTTATAATCTCAATTCGAAATATTATAGGTTTTTCCAATGACAAAATCAAGTTGCCATGCAATTGAAGAGGATATATATATGTGTGTGTGTGTGTGTGTGGGGAGGGGGGAGGGGGGTTTAATTATTGCGTTGAGCCATTTATTACATTACCAGAACAATCCCTAATTGCTATATATATTATGTATCCTTTTGATTTTCTTTTTAATTTATTCAAATTTAAAGCTTTTGTAACATCCTCTCTTTTAATTTCTATCTTCCAAATTTCAAAGAATTTTAAGATTGAGGTTCAATTTTCCTTCACGCTGCAAGCTACAAAATTGCTACTTTTACAAACGTGTAGTTAATGAATTTTTATGATAAAAATAGAATTAACTTTAAGAAAAGTCTATTCAGGGCTGCACTCTGCAGCAAGAAAGCTATGATTACGACAACTAAAGTCATAATCTATTCATACACTGCATGCTCCAGATTAGAGCTACGAATACTAATTACTAACCTGAAAAAAGAAGCATATGTTTGTCATACTCTATTAGGAGAATGTGAACATTGAATCAGCAAATTTATTGGACACTTATATGGTTTGTCTTCTGCTTTTAAGATTGCAATCTAACGTTATTTAGAAATCTTCAGAAATACTACACTTCTAGTTGGATGGGCTGCTCCATATTTTCTGAATCACAATATCATCATCATTATATTTTATTTATTTATGTTAGTGTTTCAATTTTTTATAGGATAACAAAAACAGAATTGCAAGATAAATTTTTTCTTCAAACAAAAATGGGACGTTCTCTTTAAAATAAAAATTAAACTAGAACTTTTAAAGATTAGTTTATGAACTTAGTATTAACTCTTGGGGGTTTATTCGGGTAATAAAATAAAAATTAATCTGTCACATCTATTTTTACTTCTCAGATTTTGACCATTGCATTACATTTAGGCACTTGATTGAGAAGGTTTGGGATACACAAGGAGGAGAGGTCTTTTGCTGCTTCGTTGACTTCAAGAAAGCTTTTGATACGGTACCAAGAGGCAATTTGTGGAGTAGAATGGAAGAATTGGAAATTCCTGAACATTATAGGGCTGCTGTCCATAGGTTGTATGATCAGATCTGGGCCAAAATTCGAACCAAACAGGGTTTATTAGAATGTTTTGGAAGTGGCATTGGGGTTAAGCAGGGCTGTCCATTATCCCCTACTTTATTTGGGACGTACATTGACAAATTAGAGGAATGGCTAGACCAGTTTGGTGGGGGGGGGGTTCATTTAGCCAGCAATGTAATAAAGCTGTTGCTTTATGCAGATGACCTTGTTTTAATGGCAAAAACAACACAAGATTTGAATACTTGAAAGCTCTAGAATTATTTTGCTACGAGGTGGGGATGCAAGTGAACACCAGCAAAACTATGGTCATGATCTTTACTTTGAAGAGAAAGAAGGTTCATAGAGAATTTATTTTTGAAGACAGCCCCTTGCAAGTGGTCAATGAATATAAGTAACCAGGCCTTGATTTCCACAACAAACTCAATTGGAAAACATACAAAGCAAAAAGGTTAGAAGGAAGATGGAAAGCCTTACAGTCATTGCAAAATAGATGCAGAAAAGCCGAGCTATGGTACTGGAAAACTAAGAAAACTCTTTTTGGGCTTCTAGTGGTTCCGGTGGTACTATATGATTGTGAAGTATGGGTTAGCAACACTTCAGCAAGTAAGTGGAGACAAATAAGGAGACTGCAAAAACTTTTAATCACAAATAACCTCAAGATTAAATCATCTATTTCTTATGAGATTGTCTTGGCAGAGGTTGGGGCTTTTCCTATTTAAGCAGAAGCTATGTGCAGATTGATAAGCTATTTAAGAAGATTAGAGAACATGGAGCTGCATCATTGGCCAAATATAGCAGCAGAAGATAAATTAGACAGAAGAAAGAGCATGTGGATGAGGCAAAACAACAAATAATTGAATAAGTGGGATATTAAAATTAGAGAGTGCGCAAGCATCAACAAGGAGATTAAAAAGTACGTTCAAGGCAAATTCAAGGAAAGCATGTGGATAGGGCATCTTGGGAGGAAAAAAGAGTACTGCGTCAAACATGTTAATCCCACATATGGCCATACTCAAAAGAACTACATAGGAATGGAAACAAAATGGAAAGCAAAAATGTTAATTGCCTAGATAAGAACTAATTCACACCAACTTAGATGTGAAACCGGAAGATGGACGATACCTAAAGAATAGTGGGTAGATAGAAGATGTTGCTATTGCCCACAAGAAGCAGTGGAGACCAATGACATTACATCATGGACTATTCAACCTACAAGGATATTCAGATCAATTACATTGATACACTAAATGTGAACACCTTGAGTAAGTTGTTTGAAGAAGAAAAGATAATAAGGGTTGCAGATTTCCATATCAAGATACACAACAAAAGATCCAAGTTGAAGGAGGAAAAAGAGCTCTAGTTGGTGGGGCATTCTATTTCGGGCTTCGCTTGCTTTTTTGTTTGTTGGCTATCTGTGGGTCCCATTGGCTGTTTGGCCTCGTGGACGTTATTAAAAGCATTCATTCATTCATTCAGATATAAACAATAGACTTATAGTCCATCAATCATAAATGATAGATTTATACCTTTTTATTATTCTATTAACCAGCTAACCTATTATGTATCGCACATATAAACTTCCGAGCCAAAATTCAAACATTAGAAAATATGTGCACATAAAAGTTGAATTGAATGTTTTAATTACACACAAGACAACGTCATCAATCAAAATTCCCGAGTATTGTATTCAAATCTACAAATACCTGGTTTAATAACGAGTACAATGCAAAGCGAACCTCATCAATCAAAATTCCTAACTACTATGTACAAATATATAAATAACCAATGTTACCTAGAAATGCGTTTCCACCCTAAATGCACTTGTTTCGGAAACATAAACGGTTTTGGGGACGAGCGGATGACCGGAAACATTTCCAAGCCGTCCCTGATGAAGCAAAATTTTCGAAAACCATGTCGGAAACTTGGGGATGGTCAACGATTTCCGAAACCTCTGTTGACTGTCCTTGGGACGGTTGGGGACAACCAAGCCGTCCCCTAACCGTCCCGGGGACTGATGGTTGTTTCCGGCAGTGGGAGGCAAAAAGTAAGATAATTTTATAAAGTATTTGCAAATTTTTTAAAGCTTGTGTGGGTTGCACACCTCAAGGCAACCCTAAATATTTAAATATGTTATTACTAATATCAAATCTCAAGCATATGATTGGAAATATTAAATCGTGTATTCCTTGCAAGTTGTGTATGGATTGGCCCGAGTGAGTTGAGTTATGCCCGAGTGAATAATCATTTGCTCTTGCTGCTGTTAGAATGTGAACAAAGTTATCTGTGAATTCTGGACGTCTTTGGTGAAAATCTGCAGATCGAGAGTGTAAATCTGAGCAATATTTAGTATTCTCAGACCAAATCTTAGGCGCAGCAACATACTATCTTTGTTTTCATTTTGACTTTGAAGTTTGAGACTTTGAGACTTCTGACGTTATATGATACATTAATGCAATGATAATTGAATCTTGATATACGATATGATACTTTAAGTCTTTAACTTTTCATTTTGTTGAAACTTGCAGCCTTTGCACATTTTGATATATGATATGATAATTTTCATTGTTTCAATGAATTATATCTATGAATGTATGAAATTGAAATTTGAACTCTCATTTGATTCATTTGATGCTGCCTATGTTCTCATTCTATGATGATTTGATTTGATTCATTTGATGCTATGTTCTATGATGATTTGATGAATGATCATTGATTTTAGATTTATAAATGTTATTATGTTGCTATGATGAATGTTACAATGTTATATAATTCACAAATATATATATATATATATATATATA
>MU226014.1:1013763-1027475 GCA_018584345.1 Thuja plicata | reverse complement strand
TGCAATATATTGTAATACTGTTGCATTTGGTATAGGTGCATTTTTTTTTCCAGGGCATTTCTTGACTCCTCTTCCAGGGAATCCACACAAATGGCCTACCACACGATAATATGAACTATTTCTTACTACATCACAACCCCGACATTTCCAACGGAATCCACCACCTCCAGGAAGGACATTTATAATATCAACATACTTCCACAAAGGAGAATCAGAAGGAGGTTCTACTATTTGGTCAATATTGCGGTTGCCTACTGAGGAAGAGGTAGATGCCATTGTTGTTCCTTTTCCTATGGCAAGAAATTTGTATACATATTCAATATAATAATAAAACAAGACAATGAAAAATTCTGGAATTAATGGACAATGAAAGAGAAATGACAATAAAATAAAATGCTTAAACAAAAAGAAAAACTTGAAGCAAATGGAACAAGAACTTACCTCTTCCACTCATTGTAAGCTTGCAAACGTGTAGAAATGAGGCACAATCAATTGAAGAAGGTTCACAAATCAAGCTTTCAACTCCTCCTTACACAACCAAGTTCTTGCTCAACCACGTATTTCCTCTTGCTCAAGACCAAATAACCTATTTGCACACCACAAATGAGAATTAGAAGCAAACAAAAGCCTTTAAACTCACCTTTTTAGGGTTGTGGAAATTTTTATAAATTTTGGCATAAAAAAATGTTTTTACTTAAACTGCGCCCGGAATTCGCCCCAAATTTGTTTTTTTTGCCAAATTCGCCCGTGTTCGAACCTTGCCAACCCGGGTTTGAATTTGGTTTGCCAAAAATCGGACCCTGCCCAGACAGCCCGGATCCACAAGTGGACCGGACCCGGACCCCGAACTGGTTCGAATTTGTCCATGTCCGGGGGGGTCCAGGGCCGAACCCGGTTCCTTAGGTAATAAGTATACATTGTGGGTCGTACTTAGTTCCCATGAGAAAATGATGATGGCTAATTGTGTTACTAAACTTTCTAGGAGATGAAATATGGTCGTGTTTAAACCTACCAAGGACCTTTCATAGCAGGCACAACTTAACTTTCTTTTTGTTCCTTTGGAGCCGTAACTCACTAATTTATGGCTTAAATCAACTTGGAATATTATCTTTTATGGGAGTACTTGAAGTATTGCTATTTAGAATTTCTGTCTGCCTATTTCAGCCCCGTGGAGAACTCTTCATCCTGTCTATTTTGTTTAGAATTTGTAGTTAAAGATTCTGCGGTTTCTAGCTTCTCAGTACATCTAACCGACAATTTCTTCGGATCCAAACATCTTCCCAAAGTTGCACTCTATGCAGCCTTTGCTATGCATGCAGTTTTAGTTGATTAGACCCAGATGTTGACATTATTATTGCATGTAGTTTTTAATTTTTCTAGGTCCAGACATAGTTTAGAGCCTTAGAAAGCCCATTTTTTACCATTCTTCTACTATTATCTGTTTATTCTAGACTTGGTTTAGAGCTTTAGCAAACCCATTCTCCTATATTTGTAAGATTCCAATCTTCTAGTATTAGCCACGTATTTTTATGGCTTCCTCTAACAATGGGCTATTGAAATAGTGCGGAGTTGGTGTCTTGAACCTTGCATTGGAAATGGTTAATGCATTTACCAATGCATCTCAATATGGGTTGCTTGCCACATTAAATGGTACATAATTGTAGTACCAGAAATGTGCATCTCAATATGGGTTGCATGCCACATTAAATGGTATATAATTGTAGTACCAGAAATGTGCATCTCAATATGGGTTGCATGCCACATTAAATGGTATATAATTGTAGTACCAAAAATGTGCAGCCACCATCCTCACTTCATGGTGCTTCTCTTGGTTTCAACTGGTACCTTTAAGCAAAGTTTGTGTGCCTGCAACATTGTGAGGAATGAAAAAATTAGATGGGTAATTGAGATGGCTTCAACTCTCTTCAGCATGAGCGGAGGAATGTTGAATCTACTGGTAAAGAGGAGAATATCCAGATGAACTGGGTGACCATGGAATTCATCACCAATGGGACTGATTCTCTTGCTCACTTCCTTTCAGTATTCTACTAAACTAGAAAGTAGGGCATTCATTTCTCTTTTCATTTTTTCATGCGCTTGGCTACACCCAACAATTTGTGCAAAGTGGTGTTTCAATTGATTAATTCCTCCTTTTAAATTAAAACAGGAAAAAATGTAGGTCACCATGCCCTTGATCAAACGTGTTGTGCCATGCTTCCATCCAAGTCCTTTTCTCTGGCACCTTGCACTGCAAGCTGTAAATTCTAGACATCAAAAATAAAAGAAAAATTCAGTAGCATGACAAGAGGGTCTTCATTATTTTGAATTTAAATTTTGGAAAAAGAAAAAAAAAACAGAAAACAAAACAAATACCTGTTCAGATGTACTCCAATCGTTATTAAACTCTTCAACTTGTACTCCGAGTCTGTTAAAAATAAACTAACACCATTTAGATTATAATCACCGAAGACAAAATGATAAAAAACACAAAAAACCAAGGTTTTATTAAAGGGTTTGTGAATTTTTTGGGTGTTTGGATGGCAGTTGAAGACTTCCTGAGTGTGAGCGAGTTGCAGTTAAAAACTCATGTAGTTACTTGTAAAATTTTGCAGAAGTTGGCATGAGAGCCCACTATGGGTTGCCTGGCCTGCAAAAATCTTGCGAGTTCTCACAAGTCAGTTCAGAACTTACCACATGGTTTCAGTTGTAAAAGCCATTTCTAGCTAATTTTAGTTAGTTTAGCCTGCCCTTAACAAACCAAGTCTTCTTTACTCTTGTATGACTCATATTTCAGCTAAAATAGGGTTTTGATCCTGGTCAGTGGCTCTAGACCTGCCATTGTCATCTTTCTCCATCTATTCCCTAAATTTGAAAGGCTATAACTAGAAGAACCCCAATAGGTTCTAACTCTGCCAAACCACTAATTTGCTATGCAAATGATATATTTGTTTTGATATGACAATATAATGTAGCAAATAAAGATATTGCAATAATAATTTTTTAACTCAAAATTGAAATTGCATTGAAAATACACAGCTGAAATTCCAGATTTTTATACCAGCTTGAAAACTCAGAATTTTCACAATATATTGACAACCCAGTTCATTAAATAACCCCTATTATCTAAAACAACAATACCCAGAAAACCTAGGAGTTACAATTCATGAACTTACAGGTATGATATGTCTTGAAAGCCTTGAATAAACTTCACAAATTTGCTCATAAATGCTTGAAACATGATTAATAATGGCTTCCAATTCCTTTTACCACTGCAAACTGTTCTGGTAAATAATGAAGCATTCAAACCCTTAATTCTGCAACAATAAATTCATTCTTGACCTCTGAACTGAAGCCAACGCCTGACATAATTCGTTGCGTATTTCACCAATTCACTATGCTGAAAAACTTAGAAGAATTCACAATTCTTCAAGCTTGAAATCTGAAACCCTTGTTTCCATTTCTTCTTCACACAAACATAGCAAAGTAAAAAATGATCATCAATAATGAGGTTGATTTGCTTTTTGATGTGCTTTTATAACTCCAATCTCCTTAATAGCATTTAAATCCTTTCTTAAATCCACTTCTAGGTTTTTAATAAGACTTTACAATAAGTCTTCAAACTTGGGTGCTCATATTCATGGATTATAAATGCACTTTAATATCATTTAAAATAATATAACTTGTGTGCACATTGAATTTATAAAATACTTTAATATTTTGGCCTCCAAAATATAATCCATTAATTGCTCTTTAAGTCACTTAAATGAAGGGTCACAGCCTCATTCAATATAAAGTGACTTTTTAACCTTATAAATAATAATTATAAAGTAATCACTTTATTAATAATTAAAATAACATAACTCCACAAATAATCATTATTTCTCAATTCTGTCTGAACCTGGGAGTTAACCATTATGTCCACTGTGTCCCCAACTGCCTTACTAAAAATAGTAAGGGTCCCTCTCTAACATCCACTGACTTACTATAAATAGTATGTCCCTGAAACTGAGCCAACTGACGAATAAGTTAATCACTGTGCATACCATGAGTCTGGGTGCCCCTGTCAAAAATAGCTTTGACCATAATTTCATTTACTATAAATAGTAAGTCCCAAACTGGAAGCTCTGTCAATGTTACCACAACTCCATACTGTTAGCAAACTGTCCACGTGCCCTGCTAAAGATAGGAACTCTGACTTACCCAAAATAGACACTTACTATAAATAGTAAGTGTGCTGATCTGACTCAAACTAAGAGCAATCCCGACATCACAGACCTCCAGAGTGGAAACTGACCACTGGCTCTGCCACACGACCCCCTCTATCATCCTGATTAGCCTACGAGGGTCTAAATATAGGCAAATCCCTCAAATCTAATGTCCCCTTCTCCGTGATAGGCCATCATGGCGCCTGATTAGTCTATCTCCCCATCTGGGTAGACAAAAGGCTACTTCTGGAGGATGCCAGCCAGTCACAGGCTTCAGTTGGGTGAATTTAAATATTTGGGACCCTTTTTCGAGAGTTGAGTCACTTCATTTTATAAAGTGAGATTATAAAGTCACTTTATGACTTAAAGCCACTTTATATTAAAAAAGTAACTTAAGTGACTTAAGTGAGTGCACTTTATCCCATATTGCTTAGTTTTCAGTGTTTTCCCTCATATTGAGGTTATATAAGCAAAAAGCTCTCCTTGAGAAAGGCAACATGAATATTATGAAACAAAGAAAAGCAAATCCCTGGTTACATTTGTGACTGGTTAATTTTTCTTGAGGACATAGCCCCTTGAGGAAAAATTGGGAAGTTGGACGTAGCCCCAGCCTTCTCATTAATGGTGGAATCATACAAATTTCATATTGGAGCTCAATATGTAAGTGGATGAATCAAATATCATTGCATCAGCATTCTGGTTTTCAAAACTTAGCAAGCAAGGAGGTAGGTCTTATTCTGGACTCTGAATATAATAGTTTGAACAACTACGTAGCATATCAAAACACCTTAGAGTTACGTTGTATCTCAAGACAACTCGTATAGGTTGGAAGATATTTTCTGTGAGTCATCGACACATAGAGTGACATTTTAAATATCTACGTCTGGTGATTGGAAGGGCAAGAGTACCAGCAGTCGCTGGAAGACGACAAACTTTATAGATACGTCTGGAGTAGAAACAACAAAGTGCAGGCATCCGTTGGGAGTCAACTGATTCCATAGACCCCGATTGGAGTAGAAACGACAAGTACAGGCAGCTGCTGGAAGTCGTCACACTTCCTAAACCTCGTCTGGTGAAGAAACGGTAATCGTAGCAAGGAGTAGTTGAAGCTGCATTGGGAGTTTGCAGATTACGTCAAAGGCATTGGATAATAGATACAGACACAACAGTGCCGTGTGGGTAGAAGGGTTGAACGCGAGCCAAACCAGCTATGCGGTTACTTAGCACGCATTGGAGGTGTTTAACGCCAAGTTGGGAGTTGGTGCACGGCCCGAGCACAGCTTAACATCAGTCGACATGCTATGAACCACCACACACAGGCATATGGGTCGACAAAGACAACACTACCATATACTGTGGCTAGTAGGAGGCTTTTATAGGACTGCAGCCTTCACAAAGGATGCCACACAACGTCTAGTAAGACCAGTTCGGCCACTCACATTTTCCTCTCATTTTGTATTTGTCTAGAGGTAGTTGAACGAAACCAGCAATTCCATCAACGCCACCCCTCCTATTGATTCAATCTATTCCAGGTGTTTGATTATCAGCTGCACGATTTTACTTGGGATTCATTCTGGTTATTGAATTGAGGGAACATTGTTTGTAATATAATTATAGTTTACATAAATGCTGGCTTTGGTCATTTGATGAGTAATATCCAAAATTAGTGGCATAGCTCATTTGGTATTAATGCATTTCCTTTCATATACTGAGAAAGTTGAACAAAGAGAAAGTTACACTTATTTATCTTACAAGAATTAGAAAAGTATCGTTTTCCAGAATTCATAATTTTTGCAGTCCCTTTTACAAACAACCAGTTAGGATTATTACAGTGGTATCAAAGCCTTTGATATTGCCATCATAGTGGCTTAGATTTTCAGATTAACATGCTGGATCAACAGTGACAATGTTGAGTAGGTATGCATAGCAGGCACAAGTCTTATAGCTTTAAACATAACAGAGTTGAACAAGAACAATCACAATCTTCAGTATAGGTTGACATAGAGAACAGTCATACCGAAGCAGACGAGGAAATTATATTTGAACAGGTTATTCCGGGTACAAATATGGCTGAGGAGACAGATAGAGAGGCCAGGGAAATAGTGAGGGCCATACGAGACGAACATGATCATATTGCTGATGTATTACAGTAGCTTACAGGGGTTATCCAACAATTGATAGTAACATCCAGGAGACCCTAGAGCCATCACAGTGGTGAAGGCAGTGTAGCAGGATCACCTAGGGCAGCTAGGGCCCCCACTCGTACTTCAGATAGGCCCCTTATGCCTAACTTTGCAGAGAATAATGCAAGGGAAGAGGTAGCACCGCCTGAGGCAGCAGGCATTCTTCCAGAGAATGTGATGACCATGCATGATGAGTGGGATATGTTACCAGATAATGTCAAAGCTGATTTGACCTTTCCCCAGTACATGGTTCAGAAGAGAGAATTCGGTAGGACTCAACAGGATAGGAGACCCAGGGGTCAGAACAGGGATTTAAAACATGCAATGAATAAATTAACTCTTCCTACATTTGATGGCAGCGGTAAGATATCTGCGAGAGCTTGGATTCACAAGCTAGACACCTTCCTGACCCTCAAACCCATGTTAGAAATGGAGGCTATTAAGTTTGTCACAATGCATTTAGAGGGAGCAACATATGACTGGTGGCATCATGGTCTTGTCACCCAGGATCATGGGCTGATTACTTCTTATGAGACCTTCCTCACGAAGTTGATTACCCGTTTTGACAGGAAAGACATAGAGGTTTATTACAGGAAGTTAGCCCAGTTGAGACAGAGTGGATCCTTGAACCACTATATTGATGAGTTTCAGAGGATTTCCATCATGGTTCCGGATATGACTGAGAAGCGGAAAGTGATGCTGTTTATTGAGGGCCTACAGGATAGAATCAGAGGTTTGGTTAGAGTTCTCAAGCCAAACACATGTAGGGAGCCTTGGACTCCACACCACAGGTGCCAAAGGCAAGATACATTACATTGAGGTGGCTTCCAATGGTGAATGCGAACAACATGAGGAGGCTCAGGAAGAGCAATCAACAGAAGAGAAGAGGAAATCCCCCCATGAGCAGCCCCCTGTTACTTTTAGCATCCCTTTCAGGGATTCCCACATGTCACCCTTTCCGTTTCAGGGGAGTGGTGAGAGGACAGAGAATCGTTTGCCTATTGGATACAGGTGCCACTCATAATTTTATCAGCACATGTATGGTCTCCAGGAGGAGATTACAGGTAGATGGCATTCCCGAGTTTGAGGTTAAGGTGGCTGGAGGAGACTTGTTGAGCTGTACAGGGAAGATCTCTGGACTCTCGATTCACTTTGGCGATTATCTTCTAGAGGCTGATTTTTACGTCATTGACTTGGATAGCCTTGATGCTATTTTGGGTATGCAGTGGTTACAGACTCTAGGAAGATATACTATTGATCACAAGTTGAAACATTTGGAGTTTAGACAGGGCGATCAACAGATTGTTCTCAAGGCCATGCCAGATGGCGGGCCTAGGCTAGTATCGACTCACAGGATGGAGGCCATCACGAGGCATAGCGATATGGAGTGGGCAGCCCAGTGTTTCATATCCTCTAAACCCACACCAGGTAGCAGGTTCACATTGACATCCAGAATGTGTTTGATAAGCACAAGTGGGTTTTTGAGGACATCCTTAGATGTCACTACGGGCAATACGAGTTTCTAGTGATGCCATTTTGGCTCACTAACGCGCCTGCTACTTTTCAATCATGCATGAATCATATATTCAAAAAGCAGTTTCGCAAAATTGTCTTGGTATTCTTTGATGG
Source organism: Thuja plicata (assembly GCA_018584345.1). Classification (NCBI taxonomy): domain Eukaryota; kingdom Viridiplantae; phylum Streptophyta; class Pinopsida; order Cupressales; family Cupressaceae; genus Thuja; species Thuja plicata. The sequence continues at coordinate 1,019,458 of MU226014.1, read as the reverse complement.
CATTTTGGTCTTCAGCAGGACATGGGAGGAGCACTTACTACACTTGGATGAGATTCTCAGCATTATGGAGGAGTAGTCTCTGTTTGCGAAAGAATTGAAGTGTGAGTTTGGATTGACTGAGATTCTCTACCTAGGGCACGTGATAGGGGTAGACGGAGTTAAGGTTCACCAGGAGAAATTTAGGCAATTCTTGATTGGCCACCACCGAGGAATGTGTCAAATTTGAGGGGTTTCCTTGGATTATGTTCTTATTACAGGAGGTTCGTGAAGGGATTCTCTCAGGCGACAACACCCCTCACCGATCTCACTTGAAAGGGGGCTTTCAGGTGGACAAATGAGGCGGAGGTAGTCTTTGACAGACTTAAGACAATCACGAGTACTTGCTCGGTTCTAGCACTTTCAGACTTCTCTCGTCCATTTGTTCTAGAGTGCGATGCTTCAGGGAATGGGATTGGTGCAGTGTTGATGTAGGATAGACATCCCATAGCCTTCGAGAGCAGGAAGCTTAAGGACAATGAGAGGTTTAATTGCACTTATGATAAGGAGATGCTTGCTATTATGCACGCCCTGGCTAAATTCAGACAGTATCTAGTGGGTGGCAAGTTTACAGTTAAGACAGACCACAATAGCATGCGCTACTTCTTGGAACAGAAAGAGCTGAATGAAAGACAACAAAAGTAGGTCAGTAAAATCCAGGCATATGATTTTGACATTGAGTATGTCAAAGGTAAAAATAACACTGTGGCTGATGCACTTTTCAGGAGACCCCCAACAGTGGCTTGTTGTGGTTTATTAGAGATCTCCGCAGATTGGAAATCTCATTTGCTGGTTGAGTATTCTAAAAATACTCAAGCTTGTTAGACTTTGGATGGTCAACTCTCGGATAACAGGTACAAGGTAATCGATGATATTATCTTCTATAAGGATAGGATCTACCTAGTGCCAGATTCTAAGTTTAAGGCTAAGGTGATGAATGTTGTTCATGATGCGCCAACAGAAGGACATCTGGGGTTTTTCAAAATTTACAGGCAGGTCATAGAGAGGTTCTCATGGAAGGGCCTCAAGGATGATGTCCTTCAGCATGTCAGAGAGTGTCAGACTTGTCAGCAAAACAAGTCCGAGCACAAGTATCTGGCCGGTTTATTGCAGCCCCTTCCCATTCCAGCACAGAGGTGGGAGGGTATTTTGATGAATTTTATTACTGGTTTGTCGAGAGTGCAGAGCAAGGATAACATTTTTGTGGTGGTGGACAAACTTACTAAGTTCGCTCATTTCTTCACTATCGCAGCAGATTGGTCAGCTTCGCAGGTAGCTGAATTATTCTTCCGAGAGATTTTTAGGCTACATGGTCTCCCCAAGACCATTGCAAGCGACAGAGACAGTAATTTCCTCAGCACCTTTTGGCAAGAGTCATTCAGATTGGCAGGCACCGAGTTGACTCCCAACACCAGTTACCACCCACATATAAATGGTCAGACGGAGATTGTGAACAAATGGGTGGAAGGTTATCTCCGAAATTATGTAGCGGGACAACAGAGGGCATGGGTTAAATGGTTATATTTGGGGGGGTTTTGCTACAACTCCACCTATCACATGACTATTGGCATGTCACCGTTTCGGGCCCTCTATGGCAGCGAATCCCTATCATTTATAGACTTGGCTCTACAGGATAGCAGGGCACCGATTGCGAGAGATTGGTTACAGGGTCATTAGGATATTCTTAGATCTCTCAGGGAGAACATTTAGAGGGCACAAAATCAGCAAAAGATGTACGTTGATCTACATCGGACAAAGTGGAGCTTTGAGTCAGGGGATATGGTCTACCTTCGTCTCCAGTCGTACAGGCAGATTTCTTTGAAGAAGAGTGGGTCAGAAAAGCTTAAGCCCCGATTTTATGGTCCCTATCACATTTCCAGGAGGGTTGGTGAGGTGGCTTATGAGCTCGAGCTACCGGTAGACAGTAGGATTCACAATGTATTTCACGTGTCTTGCCTCAAGAAGGCGATTGGGCAGCAGATAGTCCCTTTAGTTGGATTACCCCCGCTTGATGAGGAAGGTAAATTGGTTTTGGTTCCACCTGAGGTGATTGAGGTTAGAGAAAGGAAACTGCGGAACAGGGCTATCAGAGAATATTTGATCCGCTAGAAGGACTTACCTATCGAGGACACCACATGGGAGGGTGAGTCTATTCTGCAGCATCCTGTGTTGAGATTGCTTGAGGGTAAGCAATCTCGGAAAGGGAGGACTGTAATGTCTCCTTCTCCGCGATAGGCCATTATGGCCCCTGATTAGTCTATCTCCCCATCCGGGTAGACTAATGGCTACTTCTGGAGGATGCCAGCCAATCACAAGCTTCAGTTGGGTGAATTTAAATATTTGGGACGCTTTTTCCACAGTTGAGTCGCTTTATTTTTTGAAGTGAGATTATAAAGTCACTTTATGACTTTAAGTCACTTTATATTAAAAAAGTAACTTAAGTGACTTAAGTGAGTGCACTTTATCCCACATTGCCTAGTTTTCAGTGTTTTCCCACATATCGAGGTTCTAAAAGCAAAAAACTCTCCTTGGGAAAGGCACTATGAATATTATAAAACAAAGAAAAGCAAATCCCTGGTTACATTTGTGACTAGTTTATTTTTCTTAAAATTGGGAAGTTGGACTTAGCCCCAGCCTCCTCATTAATGGTGGAATCATACAAATTTCATATTGGAGCTCTATGTGTAAGTGGATGAATCAAACATCATTGCATCAACATTCTGGTTTTCAAAACTTAGCAAGCAAGGAGGTAGGTCTTATTCCGGACTTTGAATATAATAGTTTGAACAACTACGTAGCATATCAAGACACCTCAGAGTCACGTTGTATCTCATGACAACTCGTATAGGTTGGAAGACATTTTCTGTGAGTCACCGGCACATCGAGTGACGTTTTAAATATCTACGCCTAGTGATTGGAAGGGCAAGAGTACAAGCAATCACTGGAAGACGACAAACTTTATAGATACGTCTGGAGTAGAAACGACAAAGTGCAGGCATCCATTGGGAGTCGACTGATTCCATAGACCCTGACTGGAGTAGAAACGGCAAGCACAGGTAGCTGTTGGAAGTCGTCACACTTCCTAAACCTCGTCTAGTGAAGAGACAGTAATCGTAGCAAGGAGTAGTTGAAGCCGCATTGGGAGTTTTCAGGTTACGTCGAAGGCATTGGATAATAGATACAGACACAATAGTGCCGTGTGGGTAGAAGGGTTGAACGAGAGCCAAACCAGCTACGCGGTTACTTAGCACGCATTAGAGGTGTTTAACGCCAAGTTGGGAGTTGGTGCACGGCCCAAGCACAGTTTAACATCAGTCGACATGCTATGAACCACCACACACAGACATATGGGTTGACAGAGAGAACACTACCATATACCGTGGCTACTAGGAGGCTTTTATAGGACTGCAGCCTTCACAAAGGATGCCATACAACGTCCAGTAAGACCAGTTCGGCCGCTCACATTTTCCTCTCATTTTGTATTTGTCCAGAGGTAGTTGAACGACACCAGCAATTCCATCAACGCCACCCCTCCTATTGATTCAATCTATTCCAGGTGTTTGATTATCAGCTGCACGATTTTACTTGGGATTCATTCTGGTTATTGAATTGAGGAAACATTGTTTGTAATATAATTATAGTTTACATAAATGCTGGCTTTGGTCATTTGATGAATAATATCCAAAATTAGTGGCATAGCTCATTTGGTATTAATGCATTTCCTTTCATATACTGAGAATGTTGAACAAAGAGAAAGTTACACTTATTTATCTTGCAAGAATTAGAAAAGTATCGTTTTCCAGAATTCATAATTTTCGCAGCCCCTTTTACAAACAGCCAGTTAGGATTATTACATCAAACTCCAATGCCCATAAAAACGGGGACATTACAATAACAATATATTGATAGGGGGTATCTTCACTAGATCCGAGGGAGATGCTGTCACCAAGAAACGCTTAACTTCAGTAATTTCTACTATAGCTTCTAGAATATAAAATCCACTTGCTTTAGACAAGGCTTCGTTTTATGTTCTCTATGTTTTAATCTTTCTTCCTTTTTTTCCTTATTTGCAACACCCAGTGCATGTTAGATCACGAAGTATTAAAAAAAGAATAATATATGAGTAGTTGCACACTAACATATAATTATATACAAATTGCAAATTTGTTGAGATAGTATGTTACTATGTGCTATGTAGTGTGCATCACACATACAACGCAAGGAGCATACTACAATGTATGAGAATGCTTTTTCCTAACCAAGATCTTCCTACATGTATGTTGATTGACCTTTGAGGTGTGCCAGGGCCAGTTGGAGCACAATTTTTTTGGTACTTGTACCATAACCAAGACATAACTAAATGGTTCACTCATACTAATACATGTATAAGACAAAATAATCACCAGTTCTACTTCTAACTATAAAACAGAAAGTATAACAATTGATTACAAATTGCTAACTACATCTATCCCTTGTATGATATAAATTGGGGATGAAAAAGACATCCAAGACTTAGAACGGGGGATGAAGAAGGCATCCTTGATTTAGAAGGGTGTGATGCAGAAAGTACAGCTATTGCATGAATTGTCTTGATTATTTTTGTTGATGCGTCTACTGACCTATACTGAGAAGAATTTTTTGCTCCAAACCTTGAGCTTTATCACCTTGGCTTGAAGGAATTTGGTTCCTTTTCTTCTCTAGATGACATTCTGCCTTCAACTCTTTGGTGAGTCCAGTTTTGGAAATGTTTTATGCACTTCATAAAATTTATCTGATAGGCCTAATGTACAAATGTTCCTCATGAAAATATGTATACAGTCAGTCTAGTAGATTTTGTGGCCTTTCCTTTGGAGTTGTTAAACCTTTGTATGAGTAAGGACTCTAAGGTAGAACACTTCAATAACAAAAACATACTTATCTTTCCTACAATCCATATTTCTCAAGAATTTCATTTCATTTAATTATCCCTTCATTTATTATGCACTTTAGTTATGGATGGATGCATAGGAAGAGTTGAAGGAATAGATTTTTAATGATTGCTAATGTGTAAGATGAGATGTGGAAGATAAAAAAGAATAATTATTGATAGTCCTATGTAGCCTCATAGCTGAAAGAGAATCCGTAAATGAAATTTAAATGCCAATTACAGATAGAGCCTACAAGTTATGTAGCTTCAGGTGCACACTATTTTTCAGATTTGTCCATAGGTGTAAATGCAACGGAAACCTGGGGGTCGAATTACCTTTGCTGAAATCTGTATATTGGATAACTCTGTTTTATTCGAAAGTCAATGGAAGAACAATACTTATCAATTTCGGTATCTTCTTTTGCTTCCGAATTATTGTATATATATCAGCAATTTGAATTATGAGAGGCCACGTATATGATAGATGTGACTCCTTGAGGAGTCACGTCTATCATAGATGTGGCTCTTCATTTAACTTATGAGCACAGCTGTTATCCGTAATAAACTACGGTAGCTATCAAACCGATAATAATCGGTGTTACATATATAACAGTCGTGACTTAGTCAATCGACGTTTTCAGTCGATATTCTTCAATCGACAGTTTAGTCGATATTTTAACCGATCAGAATTATAATTAATGATAATTATTATCATTATTATTATATAACAATAATAATAATGATAATCATTAT
>MU226014.1:996779-1007388 GCA_018584345.1 Thuja plicata | reverse complement strand
ATCGGTTGAGTCCTTGTGACTTGTGGATCTTGGATCCACAGGTTGAGTACATGGAGACATCATGGACTTGATGTCGGGAAGCCATTACTCGGAGCATTTAGTGAATATCATGGACTTGATATTCGGCTTATGCTGTTGATATCATGAGTTTGATAGCGGTTGAGTCCTTGTGACTCGTGGATCTTGGATCCACAGGTTGAGTACACGGAGACATCATGGACTTGATGTTGGGAAGCCATTACTCGGAGCATTTAGTGAATATCATGGACTTGATATTCGGCCAATGCTGTTGATATCTTGGGTTTGATATTAGTTGAGTCCTTGTGACTCGTGGATCTTGGATCCACAGGTTGAGTACATGGTGACATCATGGACTTGATGTCGGGAAGCCATTACTCAAAGCATTTAGTGAATATCATGGACTTGATATTCGACCAATGTTGTTGATATCATGGATTTGATATCGGTTGAGTGCTTGAGGCTCGGGGATCATAGATGCACAGGAGAGTATATGGTGACATCATGGATTTGATGGACTTGGTATTCGGTAAGTCAATGTTCTTGATATCATGGATTTGATATGATGACATCATGGACTTGATGTCGGTAAGTTATTGATGAATATCATGATTGAGTCTGTTAGACTCAAGGCTGAGTATGTGGTAGACATCATAGTCATAATGACTATAGGCCAATACTCGGAGCACTTGATGAAAATCATTGCTACTTGATATTCAAAATATTATCATGGATTAATGGAATACATATGAGACTTATGTTTTCATCATGTTTGATAAGATGATAGATGTGATATCTCTGACACTATTGGATAAGGAATCCATTGTGGTTATGTTTTTGAGTCCTACTATAGATGGGAGATCTATAGGTTGATCTTTTTTTCAAGTCCAAGAGGGAGTGTTAATGTTTTGGCCTATACAGCAAAGATCAACGCGTTGGACATAGTGGCAATAATAATAATTAATATATTGGATATATTTAATTATGATAAAATCAGTTGGATAATAATAATAAATATATTAAAAGTTATATTTATTATTAAGGATTGATTTTAATAATTAAATATGGAGCAAATAATATAAAAGAATATATTATTATTATGGACCCAAGTCGGCCAACTTGGGAGGCCAAGAGTTTATCTTAATAAGCTCATATATTAGAGCGACTTGGAGAAGGTAAGAAGCAACCAAAAACATAATGTTGCCTTCTTCCTTCAGCAAAATCTTTGGATGGGCGAATTAGAGCAGAATTCAAGGAGAATTAAGCAGCCCTAAAGGACGAATTAGGGCAGAATTAGTGCAGCATTCAAGGGCGAATTGTAGCAGCCCTAGAAGGGCAAACTTGGACAATATTGAGCAGATTATTAGGGCGAATTGTTGCAGCCCTAGAAGGGCGAATTTGAGCAGCTCCAAGGTGCGAATTAGGGCAGTCCAAGAAGGGCAAATTAGGATGAATTGAAGCAGTCCTAAGGTGCGAATCTGATAACACATTTAAGACATTCAAAGTCAGATTTATAGCAGTCCTTGGAGACATAGGTGCAGATCGAATTCATTTCAAAGTCAGATCTGAATGCTGATTAGGATCAATCAGAATTTAAAGAAACTCCAAGTGGGCTAAATTCAACATCCATAGAAGTCACATTGGAGAACTTGAAGTCTGATTTCCGGGTACTATCTCTCCTTCTTTGTGATTTCATATTTATATTATGTGCTTAGTGTTTGAAAGACTTCTATAGATTGCATATTCCTTGTGATAATCTGAAAACATTAACACTCGACATAAATTTTATTCTCATTCTTCCTTCCATGAGATCAGTACCCAACCCATTGATATTATCTCCATTCCATGATTCGCAATGAAATGATATTGAATGCTTCTTTATATCTTACATAGGATGGGTTGTCTCCAAGAGACATGTCCGCTGTCTTCCTTAGCACAAGTTTGTTATACTGATTAGTCACTTTGTAATTGTAGTTATGAATTCTTGGTTACTACATGCCTTTTCATTTAAATTACATGGTAGTATAACAATTCCTTGTTGTTGTCACCTCTTCATATATGAACGATAATCGTTGACAGTGATAGTTTATTATTTGAATTATGAGACCATTAGTAAGAACAATTTGTAACTGATATTGTTTATGGTTAATCCTATTCCAATCGTTGCCCAAGTCTTCTCTTTAAGTCGATAATAATTACTGTGATTACTATAGACTCTTGAAGTCGTTATTCGATATGAACTTTGTGCCTCTCATCCATCGATGACTTGTTTGCTTGTTGTCATATCTCAATAGACACACCAATACCTTCTCTTGTGGCTATCGTTTGGAAGCCCACTCGATATCGCTACTACTTACGATAGTCTCCTCTGACGATGAAATTATGTGAGTATATGCCATGGCGCCTAGATAGGGGAATATCATTTGCATATTACTTTGTTGTTCATTCACGCTGGATCGGCTGCAACATTGAAGATTCTCAAATGCTTGGTTTAGTCTTTATAATCATGTACTGTTCAAGTTATTTGTTGATATTATCATGGGGTCTTATCCTTAGTCACTAATACATTTGTATTGAAGGTTGCCTTCTATACGTGACAATGATTCCCTTAATGAAGTTGACATCTTAACTTGTATTCCTTCCTCCGTGTTAGTTTATCGTCTTATCTGTATTTGTTGTGATGATTTCCTTTATGATTTGTCATCTTTTTCATTTTTGATTATTTGTCTATATATGAGTAGATGTCAACTGTCGTCACAAATGAATTGCTTTAAATTAGTATTATATGTTTGTTAATAAGTTTCAATCTTTAATTAAAACTTATTAGACCCTATTTCGGAAAAGGGACATCAAAGGGAAACAACTAGCAAATCGAAATAAAGGGAACCAAAGTTACTCAACAATGGTCAAGTGTATGTAAACTGATGGGAAGGGGAACGTTGACAAATCTCTAGACTTGTGCACCAATATATCTCTCCGTACAAGTAGCGCCTTGTCTATTCATGTTGTGCTAAAAGAAAATGGGGATTTTGTTGCCCAGATTGGTATTTTAGTTTGTGCAGAGACTTGATAGACTTGATAAAAAGGAAGACCAAATTATGATCTGTTTGAATTCCAAATTGTCGGCCTCTTTGTTGGCCTCCCTGTAGATATGGTTGACAATGCTGTTGGAAAGTGCCACCATGGTTTTCACGACCAAATCAAGAAGAGCTTGTAATATCCGATTGGGAGTGTTCCTTGTCCTCAGAACATTGATGACAAGGGCATAGTCACCCTTAATCTCCATGTTCTCATAGCTCATATCTCTGCACATGTGTAAGCACAGGAGTAGACCCATGAATTCAGTCTCATAGATGTTGCCAATGGGAAGAGGCATTGAGATTTTTCCCATTATCTTTCCATTCTAGTCTCTTATAATGCATCCAACTCCTGACACTCTGGGGTTGCCTTGAGACACCCCATCAAAGTTTAGTTTGTACCAACCAAAGGGCAAGGTACACCACTTAGCCTCTGCTCTCTTCTTTTGAGAGACCCTACCCCCTTGACCAATCATCAACGGAATGCACAAGACAAACCATTGCTTCCTTACATCAGCACCCCACAGAGCGGAGGAGAGATTCTTCATGCTCTGTCTAGATAATGTACTTTTTATCACCTCTACTATTGCTGCCTTTGTCTTGTACAAAAAAGAGGGCAATGACATTTACCTTTCTTGGAAGTCTTCAGTTTCTTTCCTTCCATAACTCCCATAGGAGAAGAGGGACTTATTATCTGTAAGTTGGAGTATAGTGTTTTTTCTGTAAGATTGGCCATCCTTTGAGAAGAGTGAGAATGTCGTTGGGTAATTCCTCGCTCCAACCAAGCTTGGTGTATAACCACTGCCAACACTCTTGAGTGTAGATGGAAAACTCATGGGACTCACCACAGACTCGGCAAGATTCGTGAGTCCGGTGGCGGGCCGAGTTGACTCGCCACGAAATTGCCAGCCGAATCTTGGCGAGTCCATTCAAGAGATTCACAAGTTTTTTCAAGGGACTCGCAAGTCTTGACGGATTCACGACACTTGCTGGAAATGCACAATTAGGTTTTAAAACACATTTTATGTGGTTTTTTTGCCTGTTTCTTTGTTGTAGAGAAGGCCATATTGCCCCTTGATCCCATTGGGGGCGCTGCCCCCAAACCCCTGCAAGGGGCGTTGTCCCTTGACCCTTGCAAGGGGTGCTACCCCTTGACCCCACTAGGGGCGTTTCCCCCGATTCCCCATTTGATTTTTGAAGTACAGTACAACTTTGAGTTTGCAAAATATGAGTCATTGTCTACACTCTTGCCATTACCCTTTAATCATGAGTGAATAAAGATATATTTTACTCCCGTATTCGGTACGCACTGCCATCTTTATTATTATTCCATGTACGTAATTTATCAGATATAGTAGTAAACAGTGGAGGTTCTTCATAATGTTTGAATTATGGCTCTTATATTCTCTAAATGCATTAATTTATTTTTCTTTTGTAAATCTATGGTTTTTTTTCTTTTGCCGAGTCCATTCCTAAGTTTTTGCTGAGTCTGAGTCTGAGTCCAATTTTTTGGGCTGCCGAGTCCGAGTTTTCCAACTATGCTCTTGAGTAAAGGGGCACCCCAAGAGAAGGCGGTCCACACTTTCCTCATCGGCTTTGTAGAGTGTACATCTATAGGGGCCATGGTAATCCAAGCTCATGAATTTATTTGAAGTCAAGATCTTTTTTGGTAAGGCTGCCCAGGAAAACATGCAAGCTTTAGTTAGGCAACATTTTTGCGAGCAAAAATAAATTGCGATGTTTGTTTTTCTCTTGTCTTTTCCTGCCACCTTTTATCCATCTTTATTGTCGTATTGACTTGAATTTGACCCAATCCACATGGAGTCAACGCCCTCTATGATTGTGATTACCCCGTCTTTAAGGGCAGCTTGGAGTTGCCCAGTTTCTTCAACCGGCAAGTTGAGTGGGCTGAAATCTTGCCAACTCCACCCCATATCAACATTTGCTACCTCCTCCTGCACATAGTCATAGACCCCAAAGCTGTAGCAAAGACCTTTCTATACAAGATACTTCCAGGATTTGAAACAAGATGGGATAACCACCCTTGGAATCCTCCCAAAAAAGAGTTGACTGCCATCATGGACGTCATAGGTTAGATAATCTGTGATACAAGTCTTGCTGCTACCCTTGAAATTCCTGATCTTGGAGCCATGGAGTAGGTGTTTAGAAGGAAGAATGCTTGTCTCATTTTTAGCTATCAAATATTATTTTTGCAGAATCTTGGTCCATTTGAGGTGGGATTCCTTGATAAATGACATCGATTGTATCACATCATATTATAAATGATATCGATTGTATAACATAAATTTAGAAAGTGGTATCATAAACTATTATTCTTGCAATTAAGTAACTTCAATCATTAACATTTTAAGTGTATTTAGAGACTTTGTGGGAGTAAGTTAATCGCCCCTATTTCTTAAGTTTTAACAATAGGGGACATTACATAAATTTTCTCATGGATCAAATCTATGTGATGACTTATGCTTCTTTGTGGTGTTAACCCTTTTTTGGTTAATTATCGAATATAATATCATTGTATTTGTCTAATAGTTTTTCTATTTCAATTAGAGTGACACATTGCTTCTATGGCTTCTTCCATTTGCAAACATTTAGGAATACTATTATAACAAGAACTATCATGCTTATTTCCTTTAAAAAAATATTTGCTATCTACAAGGTATACTTTTGCAATACCATTCTTTTCTTCACTGTGATCGTTCAAGGGTAAAAGTACATTTCTCCAACTCCTGTCTGCCTATAAGTATTTTCTCTACCATCATGTATGACTTTCTTATCGAATTGCCATGGTCTACCCTATAAAATATGACAAACATCAATAGACATGATATACACAACTTTTCATCTATATAAGCTCCAATCTTAAACCTTAGAAGACATTGTTCACTAACCGAAACATTGTGAGATTTTTGCAACTGAGACAGTTTGTATAGAGTAGGATTCTCTGTCTGGGTTATATCAACTTTCCCACTATCTCACTTGAGAGAAAATTATTACTACTACCACTATTAGTTATGCCCTTACAATATATATCTACATACTTGCATATGGTTTTGAAGAAATTTCTCCTTTGAGTTTGTTCAGTTTGATTGACTTCAGGTCTCAACAAAGCTCTTATCCTCAATGACAACTCACCTTTTTTTGGTTTGCTTGTTCTCCATTGGAGGAAACTTAATTAACATGTGTGGCTCTTGTGGCTCTCTATGACGTTCTGTCATGATCTCCTTGTGTTTGTGAGCACTCAAATGCCTTGTGTTTTTCAACTCCACACTTGAAATAGGTGTTGTGGAATACACTTCATCTACCATATCTTCCTTTGTCACACTCATAACCATTAGTTCACTTCCTCTACCATATCTTCGTTCGTCACAGTTATAACCATTAACTCTCTCATTGTGGTAAGTATTCTGATTCTCATTGAGTTCAGGATAATCAGAACTTTGTCCTCCATCTCTATTTCCTTGATTTTAATTGTCACCTATCTGAAATCGTCCCCTTTCTGTTTGTTTACTCTATCTATTCTGAAACTGCTTTTTCAACTTGTGTTGGGCGTTCAGGGCAAACTGACATGCTTATTCAACTAATTATAATTTAACTATACTTAACTCTTGAATAGATCCTTCAAAACCATTAATATTCCTTTCTATTTCGTTTTGATCAGCTTCATGGTGACCAACCCTTATTGTCAACTTTTAGAATTCTTTAGCATAATCCTTCACATTCATATCCTTTTGTCTTGGATTCTACTATTTTTTCAGCAATTACAATTTGTAATCTGCAGGGATGAACTTGGCTACCATCCCATCACACCTTTATTTTCTTTCCCTCTTTTACTCTTTTCTAATTGTACCCCTTTGCACCATATAGCAACATAACCTCTAAGCTTTGACTTTTGAAATTTTACTCTTTCAGGATTTGAAATTTCTTTACACTCAAAATATTCTTCTATGTCATTTATTTAATTTATGAATTCCTTAGGATTTAAACTACCAAAATAATTAGGAACATCAATTCTAGAAATTTTACTAATACTAGAAATTGCTTTTAACATGTATAATTTTATATGGACTTATTTGTTATGTGATGAATAAACTTCTTGCTGGCTTTTACAGATTTACTTATGGATGGATTTAAAGCTTTTATACAGAGATCTCCAAATATGAACTCACTTGTTGGATTTGGAGCAATATCTGCTTTTATGATTAGTGTTGTAAGTATGATTTAATATGAATTTTGTTTTAAGGATGTAGAAATTTTAAAAGATTTGTTTAAATCTGTCAATCAAATTGATCATGACTGATTCTGTGATTTGGTTGACTCAATTGCTTACGGAAAAACCTATTGATTTTGTGCAGGTTTCTTTGGCATACTCCGGTCTTAATTGGGATGCTTCATTCTTTGATGAACCGGTGCTTCCTTTTTCTTGCATATGTTTATGCTTTATCATGTGCAATCTTATTTCTTCTTGTCTATTTTTGAGTGTGCTTCTTCATTTAAGGGATCCATACTGATTCCTGTAAAATTTGGAAAATCTGTCTGATTTTTTTCTTGCAACTTTATGAATGCCCTATGAAATATATATTCACTAAATTGCAACAGACTAATAAACATATTATGCATATTTAAAATGTTTGAACAAATGAATTTAAGGCAGTGTATATCGGGATAGTGAAAGTCACCTTCCAACTATCTATGTAGGGCATCCAAATCAATCAACTGTTCCTTTGGCTAGCTACTTAGACTACTTCTATTGGGAAGACTGTTGATGAGAGAGTATATACAACCAGGTTGAGTAGAATTCTCTACAATCTAATTCACAGCCCCTATAGGCTGCTCAATGAAAATTATCGGAGACTGTTACACTCTGAATAGGATGTGGGATCACCAAGTACTTGTCAAAGTCAACATCAACGTCTAGACTCTATAATACATGGAATTCTGAATTAGCAACATTATACTCATCATTCGGCAATGGTCTTGAATACACCATATTCTAAGTTTTAGGCAGACTGGGTAAATGTGGCTAGAAGGAATGGATGGATTATTTGCATATTTCACAACTCATTTGACATTTCCAGTAGAATCCTAGTACACTCAAGATAAATGTGTTGAAAGGAGACTTCTTGTGGTAATAAGGATAAACTTTTTCCATGTAGAAACCCACTCTCGAGAATAAGTTTTTGTCAGAACTTCATGCATCTCAGATGGGTGGGTGCTCAGGTATCTTGAAAACCTATCATCAAGTCAAACAGGATTTCAATGTTACATGGGGATGCATCTTCTGGTTTTTAAGGCATCCCCATCCTTACATCCTTACATATTTCAGGGATGTGAGCTGCCTCAAAAACATCCCTGAGACCATCTCCAAGCACCTGGTCAAACTGGTAATGTTCTAGCAATGGTTATGAGGTTGGAGCTGACATCTGTGGATGTTTAGCTGTCCCTAGGACAGCTAGAGATGTCAAAATCATCCGGAGACATCCTTGATGTCTTTTGACCATCCCAAGGACAACTATGCCTAAGAACCAAAAAATGTTAAAATTAAAAAAGGTGAAGGGTGGACGGTAGAGGTGGCGTGATTGTGCCTTCTTGCCTCCACACCTGCACCCCTTTTCAAAGACTTAGACCTTAAAAGCAACCTCTTACAAGTTACAAATATAAAACACATTATTCGCCATTTTTTTCCATCTTGTGAGAAGAGAAATGTGATGAGTATAGAAAATAACAACAGTGATAAGAAGAGAGGAGAGCATCAACAACTTCATCATTTGAGGTAAGTTTTGGTATCTAATGATTTTTTCAAATACTTTTTTGTATTTTCTCTCTTTCAAGGGCTCTCTTTTTTGTATTTGGACTCACTTTGATCCCCTGAAAAACAAGGCCAGCGATGATGACAGTATGGATGAGAGCACCGACAGAAAGTCTAAGATTGTACAAGCCCTGCGGAGAGACATGATGCTGATGATGAAGGAGCTGAGGGTGGAAAAAGAAAGTGCCAAGGATAGTAAACAACTGTGGTTCATCGACTGCAAAGCCAAAGGCCACACGAAGGTTAAGTGTCCAAAGAAATCATTTTGCGACATCTGTCAAGTATTGGGACATTCCATTTGGAATGCCCGTGCAATTTGAAAACTAGGAGCGCACAAGTGCTCTTCGCCGAAGGGGAGAAAGTGACTCCAACCACACTGCCAAGGTCACCTGCAAACTCCAAGACCTCGTCGAGTGGATACCGCAATAACCGGCGAGGGAACGACATCAATAGCAATAGTAATACACCCGAAAGTAGAATCCAGTATGATGCGAAGGGTCAACCTATGATCCAATGCCGAAGGTGCAACGAGTGAGGTCACTTTGCACAAAACTGTTGGAGCAGGCAGAACAACGAGAGTTTGCTGTGCAAGTGGTATGGTCTAGGGAACCACGAGGATGCTAACTTCCCAAAACAAGGAGCAAATATGATGGACATAAAAAAACCTATGCTCCACGGAGTTTCGGGGACGGGGATGTTTTAGGGGAGGGGGAGGTGTTTCTGGTACGGGTACGGCTCAGAGCCAATTTTTAGGGGACGACAGGGGACAACTATTAAAAAAATAGGGGAATTTTTATATATAGAAAGAATTCAAATCAACCATTCACCATAGACATTTTAGAAGCTCAATACAATGAATACATAGCAAATTAACAAAGTTCAAATACTTTCATTGAAAAAATATGGCGTACATATAGCAAAATGCCCAAAGGCTCCAAGTTTCATGCATGAAATGACATAAAGATAAGTCCAACTAAAATACTAAATACTAAATAGTAAACATAGAAGTTCAACTCCATAATTAGATGTCCATAATAATCAAAATCAATAATGTATCAACAAATAATATATGTCAAATATATGACTGTCCTCTACGAATCTAAATCAAAATCAAAATCAGAGTCATCCTCTGAGGCACTCGTAGCGGCAGGATGAGGGTCCTCATCCAATGGAACCCCAAGCAACCCTGGAGGTGTGTCATCCTCCTTAACCTGCATAGCATCCTCGGGATTAACATCCCAACTTAACGCTGGACTCTGACGATACTGAACACTCTGCCGATCCTGTAGCCGCAATGCACTGTGAATAGCTACTAACTTCTCCGATCGTCTAGAGGTAAGGTTGTTCCTCTTGACTAATTGGATGAAGCTATATGTGGACCAATTCCTCTCTGCAACAGAGGAACACACAACCTGTGAAAGAAGACGAATGGCAAGAACATTCAACTCAGGTGCATCCCTACCATGCCACGTCCACCATCCAATAGGGTCCCTTTGAGCTAATGTAGCTCTATCCGTCTTCGCCTCTGGTCTACTAAAGGTTGGACCACGAAGCTTGGAGAAGTCAATCCACTGTTCCCGAAGTCTACCAGCATCATCTTTATTGTACATTTTTGCAAGGGCCTTGAAGAAGCCCACCTTCACCTGAGTTGAACAAATAAAAAACATATTAAAGAGATAATCATAAC
>MU226014.1:957159-981660 GCA_018584345.1 Thuja plicata | reverse complement strand
TCTTATGTCAATCATCGAGTCACCGGCATTACTGTTGCAAGGTGAACTGTATGTGCTACAGTTCAGTTCTACTTGAAGCCACCTGCGGTAAGAAGGGAGCCTCCCCTATTGCTGAGAGGAGAGAGAATTCTCACATACTGCTGCCTAAAATACACATTTTGCAAGTTGTAGTCTTAGTGACTTGCAAAATATTTAGCCAACACAACTATCAATATACATCTTCTAGTAAGGAAGCTTCAGTGTATTGTAGAAGTGGATGAATTTGTTATGAAAGGCAATTGCAAGAGCTTACTTGCATTATGGCAGAATTGATGGCTCACAACCAAGTTTGATGATGTTGAGGCTTGGGATGACATTGTATAAAATAGGCTCGTGTTTATCTAAAAGTCTCAAGATCTTCTTAGGTGATAATGGAACAGGGAAATCATAAAGGCAAAGGGGTGCAAAGCTAAAATAGAGGTTCATGTTACTCCTGATAGATGCAGCTTAAAAGGGCATCATTGTCATGACAAAGATGCAAAGTGCAGTTCTTAAGAAATGAAGATAGAGTTCTGCAATCTGAGATACAAAATGTAGCCATGATTGAGGACTTCAAATGAATTTCCTTGAATTTTGAGAAACAAAATGTTTGATGTCCATAATGAGCTATGTTATGATCTTCCCAAATCAGGATTTCCAATCTTGACTGCAAGTTTTGTTGCATGCAATCCTTGATTAAACTCAATATGTAATACCCACAAAAAGTTCCATTTGTAAGTTATTACTTTTACAAATTTGTGGAAGTTTTTAGTTCCTTTGCATATGTAACTACATGTTACTTCGCGTGCAATGGAAGATGCAATCCTACGCAAAATTTCCAATGTCATTCCTTCCTTGCTTTTCCAAATTCGGAAGTTTTCATACCCATTACATGTACTGCTGCATGTAATAAAAAATGCCATCATCCCGAAAAGTTCCCTACTTTTCCATATCCCAAGGGGAACTTTTCATACCAACTACATATTTTGTTGCATATAGTTGAATGTGCAGTCACACCGAAAACCTCCATTGCTGTTTTTTCCAAAAGGGGAACTTTTTACCTCGAGTACATAAGTTGTTGCATGTTTGAAATACACTTGCACCTTCATATGCGGCGCACTTTAAAACTTCCAAATTGCATCCATGGCCCACAAAGAGCAACTTTTTAACTTCAGCTTTGCTTGAAGCCCAGTTTATCCAAGTTTCAAATTCAAATGTTGCAGGTGTTTATCCAAAGTCAGAAGAAGCAACCATCAGGCACGGAGGAAAGATGAAATCCAAGTTTCATCCATTTTAGAATGCTTTCAAAACTGATCCCAAGCAGGTGACAGCGAATCGATAAGAAGGATCATGAACTTCTTTCCAGTAATGGGTGGAAATGAAGATCATTGATGTTACCAAGTGCAAAAGTCAGTATTGTTTTCTGCAGATGTTCCCACTCATTCACAGATTTAAAGATTTCCAGCATTTGGCAATCTGGTGACAGAAAAATCTCTTTGATAAGAGATTGATGTAATAGGGGTCGTGTCTTGTCAGGCAGTTTATTTTTCATCATGCATTTTGTAATATAGTCTTGACAAGTTGCATGTAAAGCAAAAATTTGCAATTACATATTTCATTGCATGTAATCACATTACATAGGACTGTAATGTTGAATAAGTCAATTGTAGGTAGTTAGTTATTGAATAAGTCTCGATTAGTTGGGTTTCTCCCACTTTTCGCTCTCAGCCCCTCATCTATAAATAAATGAGGGTGCTCATTGTAATAGAAATCTTTATGCATAGCAAGAAAACTCTGGTGAGATTGTGCAAGTACAAACTTTGCTTTCATTTGTGCAAGCTAACTTTGAGTGAATAAAAAGCAGGTGTTTTTCAATCTTTGAGTTGAGGGAGCTTGTGGATTTATTATTTGTGTTGTTATAAGGAGGATCTTGAATTTGATTTTGTATAGACTTTGTGCTATAATTGTCAATTCATGTTAGTTACAGTGAATATATAATCTTTGAGCTGTGATTCATAATTTTATTAGAGATAGAGTAGAAGGTTCATATGCTTTAAGTCTTTGTGCTTATTCTATTGAAACTTTGTAGTTTGAAATTATAGTGAGATAATATATAAGTCTTCGAGCTTATATACATATTTCGTAGTCTATTATCAACTAGTACACTTAGCAATTAATCTTTCGGTTAATTCTAAGTTTATTGGTATTATTGTTTCAACTAGTATCTAAGTTTCAGGTTAGATTCTAGTTGAGTTATTAGCAATAAGAAGGGTGCCTCCCCTAAGTTTAGAGGAGAGATTAATTCTCACGTACTGTGCCTAAATAGTTCATTTTGGAAGTAGTGTGCTTACGACTACTTACAAAATATTTAGCCATATCTTGTATGGATCCTTCAGAAATTTATCAAGGTATAGTTATCGCTTCATTTTGTGCTGTACCTTTTGATAATGTATAAACCTATCCGGAGTGTTCGAAACTCTGTTGTATGGTCTCTAGACATTTTTTCTCCTATTGGACAGTCATTGTGGGTTCTTGACGATGTATGGTATATTTTTTTTCATCTTCTTTGAAGCATTTATATTTCTCTAATTGTGTATGGAACTTGTATTAGAGATTAGTGGGTATGCCTTTTTGAAGTTTATCCCTGTTGTGTCTAAGTTTATGTCTAGGGCCTTTTTGCCCTAGTTCTTTGCTACTGTCTATGCTGTACATTCCAGTCGCATTGATAGATATTTGGTCATTTGTGGACATTAATATTGTTTCTTTCTGTGATCTGATTAACCTCTTTTTCTCATAAGCAAATATTAATAGCAATATTATTTCTTTCAATTTCATTTTTTGTTGTCAAATTCATAACTCTAGCATGTACTAATTACCATAGTTGATGATATAATTAGTATACATGATGTCGTGCAAGTGTTTTGGTCAGAACAATCTTTGAAAGTATGAATTTTATGAACTGTTGACTAGTTTAGAATGTTTGGTCTCATGCAAATGTTCTAGGCAGAACCACCTTTGTTTGAATTTTATGAACTATTGACTGGTTTATTATGTTTGGTCTTCTTTGCCTGTTAAGTTTAATAATAGTAGTAATTTGATCAAGAAGCTTATGCATCAGCCATTTGTCTAAAATGAATCTAAATTCTATGCTAGTATGCAGGTCATGTTACTAGGCTTTGTCTTATTGGGACGCTCTTTAGAGGAACGTGCAAGGCTTCAAGCTTCAAGTGATATGAACGAACTTCTTGTAAGTTATTTTATCATTTAAGAAATGTCCACTTACAAGAAGACTGTATGAATCTATTTTTTTTATAGGCTTTCCTTTAAAATAATCCTTTTGATGATCATTTAACGAACTAGACACAAACTATTTTCAGGTTACTGAATATTATTCTACTGGATTTGTAGTTTGCGACAGAGCCCTTTGAGGATGGTTAATTTCTAAGAATTGAAAACATTTCTTTGTTTATTTCATATGCTCTTTTAGGTTTATTGGTAGCTACATTCTTGTGAGATGCATAGGTAATTGTGGAAAAAATGCCTTTTGTAGTTGAAGGTTTAGGCTAATTTTTTATGTCCCATTAACCATTTTTTGGTGTCAAAATATGCATATCATTGAGTCTTGACCAAAGAATAAAAGCCCTAGCAGCATGTATCTAAAATATTGTGTTAAATTCTTTTCCTTAGGTACTTCTCTTGCTCATTGTCTATGATAATATGCTCGTTTTGGGAGATGTGTTGAATCTCAAATAGTGGTCTACACCATTATTTGCTGAAATGATTTATTATAGAATGTAAATACACCAGTTCTCATGATTCTGGTAGATCTGTGCCTTTACTGTTGAAAGATTTGTAATATTTTTGATTCCTCTGAGAAGTATCAGTTCTATACAGTGTTCATTTTATTTCTCATCTTTTCTTCTAGCTCTATCTTGCATTGCTTTATTATTTGTATAATAAGTTGAGCTAGGCATTTTTCTTTCTTCTAAATACCATTATCAACTTGAGGGGCTAGCTAATATCGTTCACTAATTGTATGTTCTATATTAGTGCTTATTTGCGCTCACTTTGAAGAGAAAATATCTTGAGAGTATTCTTCAAAATTGTTTCTTTTTGTTGCTTCATTAAATGTATCAAAGCTTGGAGATGGGTGGAAACATTGTATCTACCCCTGTCTATAAATGAAATGAGTTCTTAGGTGATTAGATCATCCTTCATCTTCTTTTATTTCCCTTGCTGATATGTCCCCATCTAACAATATCTTGAATGCTTCATTTTTGCTTTCAGTTTCTGTCAACATTTTATTCTATTTGTTTTATCAAATTCGTAATGAAATTATTGTTTGTAATGCCCCTTCCTAACCTGTTGACAGTTGGTTACCATTAGCCTTTTCCTCAGGGTCTCCGTAGGCTAACGTGGTGGGATTAGGGATCTCCTCGAGACCTTGGGACTAGCAGTTCAGTTTATGTGGCCTTTTCAAATGTTGCTTTGAGCTAAGACTGTTAGAAGCTCCGAGATGACACTTTCTGGGGTGTTTTTGGACATTGTATTTATTGCTATTTTTAGTAATACATTATTTTTACACCGACCTTGTCACTCCACATCGGTTACTTCCTAGCTTAGTCGGTTATTGCATTCTATATTTTTTAGTGATGATTTATTATCAGATATGCTATTTTATACACCACTAATGTTATAAAATTCAATGAAATATTTAACTTAGCATTATTTAAAATATTAAAGGGTGATTTTATCATGTGGATGCCAAGGAGATATAAGGTGATGTTATAAAGTTAATTTATTATTGTATTTTAAAGAGGTCACTCAAAATGGAGGACAAGGGATTTTGAAATATCCCAGAACATATAAAAGAAAATGATCGACAAATGATAAACAATGATAGACAAGCAGTTCCAATTTTGAACAATGCACATACAAATCTAATTGCTCTTTCAATATGAAACTAGTACAATGCCAGAAGTTCAAGATGCTTTGCACCTTATTCTTCTAATGATGATTCTGCGTTGAATCATGGAGTAGCTTACTCCATGCGATTTGGATTGAAGGAGTCTCCAACTGAATATTGTTGTCCAACTAGCAGTGACAATGTAATGTACCCGAACGACCAATTGTACTCGACTGCAAATGATAATGAACCCAACGGAAAATCGGTGATGTATCAAACGATAATACGGGTGATGTACCCAACTACAAATCAGGTGATGTGGCTGACGCAACCACGGTGATGGGCCCTACGACAATGCGTGATGTGCCCGACGACAATGCGTGATGTGCCCGACGACAACGTGGGAGATGTGCCTGGAAACAACGTGGGTGATGTGCCTGACGACAACGCGGTGAGGTTTCTGATGGCAACGCAGGTGATGTGCCCGACGGCAATGCGGGTGATTTGCCCGACAACAAGGCGATGATGTGCCCGACGACAATGCGAGTGATGTTCCCGATGACAATGCGGTGAGGTGTCTGACGACAATGCAGGTGAGGTGTCTGACGACAACGTGGTGATGTGCCCGACGAAAACGCAGTGATGTGTCCAACGACAACGCGGGTGATGTGCTCGACGACAACACAGGTGATGTGCCTGACGACAACGTAGTGAGGTGTCCGATGGTAACACAGGTGATGTGCCCGACGACAACTTGGGCGATGTTTTTGATGGCAACCTTTTCACACCTGTACGACAAACGCAACTCTTTGGCACTTGGCAGCCTTTGACACTTGGCACCCTTTGGCACTCGACACCCTTCGGCACTCGGCAATTGATATGAATCAACTATATGGTTCACAAATGCCAAATGTATTATTGATGAATAAATTCTAACACAGGGCACTCACCAACAACCAGAATGAATTGCAAAGAACAAAGAATTTGTATTTTCAGATTATATAATTCAGATTACATCAAATTTGTCTTCAAGTAAAGGCTTCACAAAGTTGAACAATTATGCACAAGTGAAATATCTGAAGCGATATCTCCAATGACAGACTAGGGTGGCTGCTAACCACCGAAACTGCAATTACAGACTAGGGAGGGTCTTGCACCTCCGAAACTGCAGCAAGAACTCAATTCCAACTTGAATTGCAAATACACAAGAAAAAATAACTCCCCATGCCTTCCTACAATACCGACACGGCCTTATAAAGGGTTCCAGGAAGTTTCTCGAAGGGTTACAAGTAGGCTGACAATAGTTTATTACTTTTTATTTTATAATTAAATTAATTAATCAAAAGGGTCCGTAAGATATTATTATTAAATTTGGGACCACTTAATCAATTAATTTAATTGAGTTATTTAATTATTTCGGGGACATTACAACCAATGGGACATGTAACTCAAAATGTATGTTGATGCCTGGTCAAGTTGCAGCCCAAAGTGGATCGCCAATGATGCCAGTACTATGATTATACTGCCACCCCACAATATGTGTCACATAAATACAAGGCCACAACATGATTGCTACCATAATGAAATCTTTGATCGATGTGACTGCTGCCACAGTGATATATGAAATGAATACAGTGATCGCAATCGCTGCCACAATGATATATGTTATGATATATTCTGATTGCAATCGCTGTCACAATGATATGAAATATTCTGATTGCAATCCTTAATTAGTATAATTGTTGCCAATTTGGTCTCCGATAGGAGTCTTCTACAAATTGATAAGAGCAGACTAGGGAGGATCTTGCACCCTGAAACTACAAGCTCAAAGTTGAATTCCAAATTAGAATTACCAAATAATGAAATGAGATGCTCAATTATGATTGAATCCATCTTCAGTCATCTATTAATATGAATTTGTTTTCTCCAAAACTGCAAGTCAGCTCTCAAATGAAGAGGCGTCAAGAATCAAATTGAATTATAAGGCCTTTGTGAGAGTGGTGCTAAAAGAACACACCACCAATGGTCCCCTTGCCATATACCTTCAATAGCCCAAGGGGACAAGGATGGGCTACAAGGCGAAAATAAATATAAGTACTGATTAGAAGGAAGGGGACATGACAATCTCCCCTTTCTGGAATTGCTTGCCCACAAGCAATTTCAGATTAGGATGCTCCAAAATCTGCTCACTCTCCCATGTAGGTTCCTCAACTAGTAAGTCCTTCCATTTGACAAGACACTCCTTGATTGTACAAAACCTTAGCCTCCTCTCCCTAAAATCTATGATCTCATCTGGTTCCAATGCAAGCTTGCCCTCATCATCAAGTAGCAGAAGATCCTCTGAAATGCTGACTCGCTGCCCAAGAGCCCTCTTAAGGCAAGAGACATGAAACACATTATGTATTCTACTGTTCTAAGGAAGTGCCAACTCATACACCACCTCACCTTTCTACCTAATCACCTTGAAAGGTCATAGAAGTGGGGCTTTAGCCTCTCTGTGCTATTTTTCTTCAAGGAAGATTTTCTATAGCATTGTAAGCGAAGATAGACCAAGTCTCTTGGCTCGAAGCTATGCCCAATCCAATGTCAATCCACATAATATCCCATTGATTCTGGGCTTGTTGTAAATTATGCTTGAGAGATCTAAGGATATCTTGACACTCTTGAAGCCAATCCTTCGCCTTGGCTGCTCTACTATCTTCGAATGCCAAATCCATAAATGAAGTAGCCTCATACCCGTAAAGTGCCTTGTAGGGGGACATCACAATTGACATATTATAGGTGGTGTTGTAGCAATATTCCCCTACATGTAGCCAATGGATCCATGCCTTTTGTTGCACCGCCACGTAGTTTTGTAAGTAGCCCTCTACCAACTTATTCACGATCTCGGTTTGTCCATCAATTTGAGGGTGATAACTGGTACTCGGGGTCAGCTCGGTGCCTACCAACCTGAAAATGTCCATCCAAAAAGTGCCAATGAATCTACTATCTCTATCATTGACAATACTCTTTGGAAGCCCATGCAACCGAAGAATCTCTTGAAAGAACAACTCCGCTACTTGTACCCCTCTAAACTTTGACGAGATGGTGAAGAAATTAGTATACTTGGTCAAATGGTCAACCACCACGTAGATGGAATCCTTGCCTTGTACTTTGGGATGTCTTGTGTTGAAATCCATCGAGATGCTCTCCTACTTTTGATTCGGAATAGGTAGGGGTTGGCAAACCTATCGGGAAGGTATGTTCTGCTTTGTTTTGCTAGTAGGTGACGCAATCTATGACGAACTGCAGCACATCATCCTTGAGGCCTTTCCATGAGAACCTCTCAAGAAGGCCCCGCCAATGGTGACTCACAACAACCCTTAGAATCTTCTCCTTGAGCTTCAACCTTGGAACCAAGAAGATCCTTGTAGTAGATGACATCATCCGCCACCTTGTATCTATCATCATGAATCTTTCCATCCATTAATTGGCAAGCAAAAGTATTTTTGGAGTACTCAACCAACAAATGTGCCTTCCAATCAGCTAAGACCTGGGACAAAGAGCATATAGTAGGCCTTTTGGATAAAGCATCAACGACAATGTTCTTCTTCCCCTTAACCATCTCGATATCAAAGTCACAGGCTTGATTCTTTTGCTCACCCACTTCTACTATCTCTCAGTCAAATCCTTTTGCCCCA
This sequence comes from Thuja plicata, assembly GCA_018584345.1. Taxonomy (NCBI): domain Eukaryota; kingdom Viridiplantae; phylum Streptophyta; class Pinopsida; order Cupressales; family Cupressaceae; genus Thuja; species Thuja plicata. The sequence continues at coordinate 973,056 of MU226014.1, read as the reverse complement.
TAAAGTACTAAAGACTGTTGTGGCCAGTTCTAAGCACGAAATTCCCACCCACCAAATATTGCCTAAACGTAGCCAACCCGTGCATGATTGCGAGCATCTCCTTTCCATAGATCGAATACAATCGCTCGGTATCCTTGAGGTTCCTACTCTCAAACGCAATGGCATGATGATTTTGCATCAATATTGCTCCAATACCCTATATCGACGTGTTGCACTTGAGGAGAATGACAAAGAGAAATCAGGCAACGCCAGAATTAGTCATGTGCTCATAGTCTCCTTATGCCTATTTGTTCAACTAAATGCCTCAAGTTGTGAAAATCTCCTCACAAATCTCTTGTAGTAGTTGTATAGACCAAAGAATCAATGCAACTTAGTGAGTGTCATCGATGGTGGCTAGTCTAAAATTGCTTGGATTTTCTCCTGATGCACTTGCACTCCTCGTGCGCTAATGATGTGGCCTAAGTATAAAATCTATGTCATGCTGAACGCACACGTGGATTTCTTCGCATACAATGACTGTGCCTCCATTATCCCCAAAACCTCATCCAAATGCCTCAAGTTTTCCTCCCATGTCTTGTTGTATATGAGCATGTCATCAAACAATACCAACAGGAATTTCTGAACTGCTTGTTGTAGATGTGGTTCATGCAAGACTGAAATGTAGCAGGTGCATTGGTCAATCCGAAAGGCATGACCAAGAACTCATAGTGGCCATAGTGGCATCAAAAGGTTGTCTTGTGAATATCTTTGTCCCTTTCCCGAATTTGGTGATATCAGGATCTAAGATCTATATTCAAGAAATAGATTGCCCAATGAAGCTCGTCCAATAACTCATCAATCCGTGGGATGGGTTACCTATTCTTGATTGTCTTCTTGTTTAGGGCTTGACAGTCAATGCACATCCTTCTTCACCAAAATCACCGAAGATGCAAAATGGTTTGAGCTAGGCTTGATGTGTTCCATGTCAAGAAGTTCCTAAATTGCCTTCTCAATTTCATCCTTGAAATTCTTGGTATGTCTATAAGGAGTCGTGAAGACTGGTTTGGCTCACTTTTCCAGCTCTATTGTGCGTGAAGCCTTTGTTTGGTGTTACCCTTGGGGGAATATGATTGAAAATCAAATTGTGTCTACCCAATACTGTCTGTAGCTCATCATTGTGGTAATGTGTAGCTGGTTGTCCAAAAGTTTGCAAGAAAGCAAGCACTGTGTTGCACATACCACATCATCATGCCTGAAAATTGCCCTCTATGCGCTTGGCCAAAACTACTCTAGGCCCTCCATTAGACATTCGTTGCAAAACCACCTTCTTCCCATTCACCTTGAATGTGAACTCCATCCGCTTGAAGCTCGGGGTGTACTTGTCAAGAGTTTCCATCCATTGAATACCCAAAATGACTTTTGTATCATCTAAGTCCACCATGAAGAAGTCGTCTGTGACTATGTAGTTCCCCATGATGATGCTAATCCGGGGCATCAAATGTGTGCATGATAGGAGTTGACATCAAATATGTCGTGCTCAACTGTATGCAATCCTCTCTTGGCTACTATGGAGGCATTGATGAAATTGAGAGTGACCTCACTGTCGAGGATGACAATGACCTGCTGTCCTTGTAGTATGCCATGGACCCAAAATACGTTGCATCGTGGTGTGCTGGATAAGGAAGAAATTTTTACCTCCTTTCGTTAGGATTGTGGCTATCTTCACATGAGGTGGCTCCTCCTTGTGTTGCTTCAATTCTTCATCTTCCTCCTCACTTTTTGATACAACTTCGCTGTAATGAATCTTCCCTTTTCTAAGGCATCTATGACTGGGCTCACATGGTTCCTTGCAGCGAAAATAGAGCTCCCTTCTCCTTAGGTCACGCCAAGTCGCATCATCCATTGTAATTTTCTTGGGGCAATCCTCCTGAAATGATTTTATTCATTTGTCCTATGTAATGGGTGGCTCGGGAAGATTTTGACTCGTGGAGGTAGATGCCATATCACGAGCCTTCTTGATTTCTTTCGTGAGTGTGTTAGGGCTAAGGGCCTTGACCCAATTGTTGAAGTTGATCAGATTTGTAAGTAGATATATATAAAGGTCTCTTTTAATTTTCTTGTTTAACAATTAAGCTTTGCTAACTTTTGAATTTTGCAGGTTGCTGTAAGTATGAGAAGAGTATAATGTGGCTTCACCAAGTATCGCTGAATATATGTGATGGTAGATCGATTTCTTAAGGCTTGCACTTGTTGATTTCTGTAATTGCCTTTGATCGATCTAATTTAGATTATATATAAAAGATTTATAAGGCATATCGATGAATAGACATGCCTCCATGTAAGTGGAGACATGTCTCTTCATCGACATGTCTTTTAGTTATTTGTTTGTATATATCGATTCACATAATCGGTTTGTATAATTAGTGACATGCCGATTCATGTAATCGGTTATTAGTAAATGTTTAACATAAACAATTTCATGATCGATGAAGGATAATCGATTTGATTTAGAACATAAACGATTCACATATCGTTTTATAACAGTTCGATATTCTCAGAATTTATACTTGGATGAAGTAATGAGGGTGATCGATTTATGATGAAGCCATTCGATCATTAATCGGTCTTTATCAAATCGGTGCTCATTGATTATTCATTAATCATAAGATGATTATCGATTCAACATAGAACAGATCTTTTATTAATAAATAAATATTATGATTGATGATTTAATATACATTCATAATTATGTATATATGAATATCCATATATGTCATAATAATAAACTCAATTATTATTATTATATATATTGATATGTATACATATATAATAAATCATTAATCATTCTATTGATATAATCATCATTCATGATTATGTTTATCTGACCGAAGCTACCATCATTAACGCTCCCTCTTAGCTAGGGAGGATAAAATCTATCCAAGAGTAGAACACAATAAATCCATTAATTGTGTAGGAGAGAAGATATCACCTCACCGCGATATCTGGAGATATGGTGTGAACAGGAATATCAAGTCGCATGATATTCACCATAACTCACAAGTATCCATATTTATGGTATGTGAATTGGCATCACGTCTCATGATGCCTACCATAAGGATATCAAATCATGGTATATCCACGGATATTAAGTCTCAAAATATCCACCATGATTATTTCTTAAAAATCATTATAGTTTTATTTAATGATACGATATCTACCGTAATGTCTAAAGAGATACTATCATGACATGTCCATGGATATCAAGTCTCATGATATCCATCATGATAGTGAGGTTGATCATTGTAAAGTCGACACCTTACAATATCAACTAATTACAAGTGTTTCATTACTAAAAAGTCGTCACCTTTCAACAATGTCCACAGGGGGCCCATGAAGTCATGGAGTCACACACACATGACAATAAAAGAGTTTACACAATAAACATCTTTTAAATATTAGTACAAATAAAGAATAATTGAGACTCAATCTTTAATTTAATTTACCATTTCACCCATACCAAGTTTATCTCGAAAGTGTTCAATTTTTGCTTTGGAGAGTGAATTGGTGAGGATGTCTGCAGTCTGATCACTTGTACTAATATATTCCAACTGGATCACATTCCTTTCTACCATGTCTCTAACATAGTGATAAGGAATCTCAATGTGTTTTGATCTATCATGAAACACTAGATTCATTGAAAGCTTGATGCAACTCTGGTTGTCACAATGGATGATAGTAGGATTCAAGGGCTGACCAAATAGTCCTACAAACAATTTTCTAAGCCATACTGCTCCTCTTGCTCCCATGGAGGCTGCAATGTACTCAGCTTCTGTAGAGCTCTGTGCAACTGAGGATTGTTTCCTGCTGATCCACGAGATCATTGCTGATCCTAAGCTGAAGCAACATCCTGATGTGCTCTTCTATCGACCACACTTCCAACCCAATCTGAGTCAGTGTACCCATGTAGATCTAGGTCTACATGTTTGTATTTGAGACCATATCCAATACTGCCTCAAAGATATCTCAAAATATGTTTTTCTGCAACAAGATGTATCTCCTTTGGTTCACACATAAATTGACTAAGTGCATTCACTGCATAACAAAGGTCAGATATGGTATTAACCAAATACATCAAAGACCCAATTATCTGTATGTAGAGAGTGGGATCTGCAAATTATGAGTCTACCGCTGCTTCCTTTAACTTGTGCAAATTTGTTTCCATAGGTGTAGACATGGGTCTGCACTCCATCATTCCAAACCTCTTCAGAATGTCAATGTTGTACTTTCCTTGATTCAGAGTGTTTCCATCTGCCTGCTGCCAAACTTCTAATCCAAGGAAGTATTGTAGGATATCCAAATCCTTCATATCAAACTCTGAAGCTAGTCGTCTTTACATTTGGTAATTAGGTGATTTTCTCCTATAATTAACAATTCATCAACATATAAATTAAGAATTAACATTTCACCATCAATTTCCTTGAAGTAGAGGTTTGAATCTGCATCATTCTTGGAGAACCCTAATCCCAAGAGGTAATGATCAATCCTTTCATACCAGGCTCGAGGGGCCTGTTTAAGTACATACAAGGCCTTCTTCAATCTGCAAACATGTGATTCAGCCCCATGTATAACAAATCCTTCGGGTTGCTCTAGATAGACTTCCTCCTCAATTACGCCATTTAGAAATGCAGTCTTTACATCCATTTGACGGATCTTCCATCCTTTTGATGCTGCAATAGCAATTACGACTCTGACTGAAGGGTATCGAGCAACAGGGGCAAATGTCTCTTCATAATCAATTCCCTCTTTCTGGGAGAAACCTTTGGCAACAAACCGGGCTTTGTGTTTTTCAATGCTACCATCTGCAACATGCTTGATCTTGAAGAGCCATTTTGATGATACAACAAATTTTCCTTTTGGCCTTGGCACGATGTCCAAAACATCATTTTTTTACAATGGACTGATACTCTTCTGACATAGCATCTTTCCAAACTTGATGATTGAGAGCTTCTTCAACACAGGATGGTTCTGAATTGATGATCTCACTCATCAAGGCAACATATCTGGAGTATCTGTGAGACCTCCTGCTTTTCCCGAAGGTTCCCTTTGGTGCTGCATAACTCTCAGCGTCCTGAATCATCTTCCTAGCACAAAGTGGTCTCTTTCAATTTACATTACTAGGTTCATTTAAGGGAGCAATTTGATCTTCATTTTCAATCTCTTCATGAGTCTCCCTCTGAACCTCAGGAGCATGATCCTCTTCCATATTTTGAGGAGGTTCTATCTAATGAGTGTTTTTGGATCTCCCGAATGCAATTTCTTCCTCAAAAATGACATCTCCGCTAATTTCAATTAATCTTTGTCTAGGTATTTATATCCTATAGGCTTTAGATGTTTCACTATAGCCTACAAGTATTCCTTTCCTGCCTGAGGGTTCTAACTTAGACCTCTTTTCTTTAGGTACATGAATGTAGATTGGACAACCAAAGATTCTTAAATGACTTATATCAGGTTTGATACCAGTGAATGCTTCTTCAGGGGTTTTGTTGTCTAGAAGTGAATGAGGACATCTATTTTGGATGTAGACAGTTGCCCTAGAAGCTTCAACCCAAAGTGAAGTTTCTAAATTTTGATCATACATCATAGCTCTAGCAACTTCAACTATTGTTCTATTCTTTCTTTCTGCCACCCCATTTTGTTGGGGATTATAAGGTACTGTAAACTCCCTCTTATTCCCAACATTTATACAAAACTCCTTGAATATGTTTGAAGTATGCTCCCCCCAATGTCTGTTGTTAATGTTTTGATTCTATTTCTTGACATGTTTTCTACAAGAGCTTTGAATTCCTTGAACCTCATAAGGATTTTTTCAGATTCTACATTTTAGGAAATATATCCATGTTTTCCTAGAGAAGTCATCTACAAATATTACATAATACAAGAATCCTCCTATAGAGGTTACAGACATAGGTCCACATAAATCAGAATGGATGAGTTCTAATGCATTTTGGGATTTGCTATCACTATTGTGGAAAGTTCCTTTTGTATTCTTTCCTAGGGGACAACCCTTGCATGTTCCTTCATGATATTGATTTAGTTTAGGCAAACCTATCACCATTTTGTTTATGGAGGGTAGAGCATGAAAATGGAGATGCCCTAATCTCCTATGCCAAATCTCGTTTGAATTTGAGGATTCATGAATTAGGGCTTGAGAGGGAGTAGTACATAGTTTATAAAGACATCCATGTCTAGCTCCTATTGTATGAGCCTTCTTGATAGTTGAGTTCTTTGGCCATGCCAGAACTTTGCCTTCCATAAAGGTTATCCTTTATCTTCAAGTGCAGAAATGGAAACTAGGTTTCTCTTTATTCCTGGTACAAACAATACTCCTGTGAGTTGAAGGGATATGCCTGATTTGAGATTTATAGTACATGTTCCAATTCCTTTGACTGGGTAGTTAGAGTCATCCCCAATAGTTACTTCCTCATCATAATTCTCCACTAGAGTGTCTAGGTGTTCTCTGAATCCGATAATATGGCGTGATGCTCCACTATCAATTAGCCAGGTGTTGAGGCTGTTTGACACTTGGCTTGATAAGGTTGAGTAGAAGACAAATTTCTCGGAATTATTCTCCATGCTAGCCTTTCCAACTTCAACATTAGAGGCTTGCTATTTTGTCCTATCCAAATTCCTTAATTCTATTCCAAATTGGCCAATTAGTCACAATTGGGGTGACTTTTTCTTCTTCAACCATTTTACTATCATTAGAGTTTATGGGTTCTCTCGGCCCCCACATATACTCCCTAAGTTTGTTCCATTTAGGGTTGCTCTTATGGAGTTCATTTGGAAAATCACCTGGGTGGATAAGGAGTTTTTAGTAGGACATAGGAAGGGTACATTTGTCCCTAGATTGTGGATAGCATATGATTTCTCTGTAGGAAAAAAAGCTTTTGATCAAATTAATAGTTTTTTAAAACAGTACAAATTGTTGAGTACAATCTCAAGATTTTGTGATCCAGAGAAATTTATCAAGATAGCTTTGAAAGACATGACTCCTTGGGCCAATATCAGGGATCATGAAGTTTTGGATGATGAGGATATTGTGAGGAATCGAATGGACAAGATTGACTTTGAAGAATGAAGAAGAAAATGGAAATACCTCATGAGAGCAGAGGCAGAGTGGAAAGAAGCAGACCCTACATTCTCTGGTTTTTTCCCTGACACCCCATACTTCCAAAGGGTTGAAAAGATGATTGAATCATATTAGACTTTGATGGCACAAGTGCCAGAATTTGGCAGTGAAGGTGCACAACCCCAGGAATCCCAGGACACACAGGCCTTGCATGGCAAGAGACTCTTGGAATCAGAAGAAGAGGATGAAGAGAGTGGAGATGAAGCAATTTCTGTTAAGGAGCCACCAAGTAAAAGGGAAAAGACTGAGGAAAAGGTAGTAGAAATAAGGAGAAATATAGCCAGAGTTGTGGTTACAGAACATGGCACTTATTTCATAAGGATCGGGACTCAATTGCAGGAAATTCCACAAGATGAGGAACAAAATAAGAATGAGGAATTTTCATAATGCATCTATGGATGGAAACACAAGTTTCTCCAAAACATATAGGCAGATCTGAGAGAGATTCACTTGGAAAGGACTATAAAAGTGATGTGCTTAAGTGTGTTTGAGTGTGTCCAACATGGCAGAAAAACAAGAATGAACATACTTACCCAACTGTTTTGTTGCAGATCCTGCCCATCCCCAATCAGAAATGGGTGTTTATTTCTATATACTTCATCACATGGCTACCAAAGGTATAGGATAAGGATTGTGTATATGTTGTTGTATACAGATTGAAAAAATTTGCCCGTTTCTTTGCCATTTCAGCAGCATACACAATAATATAGGTAATTGGTCTAATCTTCAGAGAAATATTCAGACTTCATGTGATGCCCATGAGCATTGTCAATGATAGGGATAACAAGTTCTTCAATCTTTTTTGGCAGGAACTCTTTAGGTTGAGTGGGAGTGAGCTCACTCCTAGTAACAACTATCACCCACAGATAGATGGGTAGACGAAGATAGTGAATATATTGATGGAAGGGTACCTTACAAATTACATTTCATAGCAGTAGAAGGCACGAGTGTGATGGTTGCACCTCGGTGAGTACTGTTATAATTTTTGAGTATTGTGAGATTTTCTTGTATGTTAGAAATGGCATTGTAATGCAAATCTATGATTTGGGTTGCACGTATTTTTGTGATATACTGTTATTTCAGTTCAGAGAACAAATCTGAAACATCTCAAGCGGCGAGGTTTCATGGTTATTGTGATTTTATAAGTTATTTCATTCTCTATATTGCTGCAAGTGCGATTGTTGCAAAACAAACCCTTTCTGCATCTCCATCTATTTCTCTAAACAACACAAAAAAAGGTGTATGTTACATTTTGAGATTGGTGACTTGGTTTTTTTGCGATTACAACCCTACATGCAATCATCCTTGAAGAAAAGTGGACCAAAGAAGTGAAAGACTTAGTTCTAAGGACCTTACAAGGTTATGAGGAGGATAGGAGAGGTTACCTACGAAGTGTAGTTTCCACAACATAATAGGATCCATAACGCATTCCATGCTTTGTGCCTCAAAAAGGCATTTCAACAACATATTACACCTTCTTTAGAGTTTCCACCATTGGATGAAGAGGGCAAATTGACATTAGTACCTAAAGCCATTTTAGATGTTAGGGAGAGGAGAGGGGGAAAGTAGAAGCATTAAGGAATAATTGGTTCAATGGAAGGATTTGGCTCTGGGAGATGCCACATGGGAAGGAGAGCAGGTTCTTCAGCACCAAAATTATCATTTGTTTGAGAACAAGCAATGTTGGTATGGTAGGACTGTAACGTCCTTTTCTAGGAGTGACTGTTTGGTGAAGAAGCTTAGCCTATTTAATTCCCAGAGGCTAATTGGTATGTTGGTAAGGGAATATTAAATTAATTAAATTAAGTCATCTTAAATAATTGTTTTACGGGAAACTTATGTTTAGTTAATTATTTTTAGAAAGTTGAACATTTAATTAAGGTGACTTATTCTAAGGCCTAAAAGTAAATTAAAATTTAAAAGGTCACTTTGTGAGAAATAAAATATAATTTCTCGAATGTTTAAAAAGGTGATATAAAATGGGTTGCAAAGGAAAATTACACACATTTTGGCAAATTCATGTTTTATTGTGAAGTTTGGACATTTTGTGAAACTTTAAACCCTAGGATGAAAAACCTAAGGGAAATTGGTTTATGAGATGGATTAATTCCTAGCCAATGTAGTGGTGGATTCATAGTTGAGATGAATACTTAAAGAGTGAAGAGGTTGTGCTACATTGTCATATCTTTTAGGGTTAAAGGAGTTCTATATGTAACAAATTTTTTAAATTTTTGTAGGAAAGTAATAAATATGGAAGAAGAGTTAGTTTTATTGTTTTGGCTCCATTGTAATATTTGTTTGCACAAGCATACTACTGGAGTATTTCATGGAGCTCCAAATAGGAATGAGGATTGCCGCCTTGTGTTTGAGGATGCAAATGAGTTATTTAAAGACTTTATAAGATGCAAAAATTCGTCCTAGCCATCTATTGCTAGTTACATTGATGGTCGACTACGTTGGAGGTGAGATGCCTTGTGCTAAGGAAAGCATGAAGGGTATTGTGAAGGGAGTCACCTTGCTTGAAGGATTTGCAATTGAATGTTAGCCACAACATCTTTTATTGGCTTTGTCACTGTCTTTGTGTTGAATCACGCTACTTTTATTATGTTACAAGGAGGTGTGAACTTCAAAAGGGAGCGATTTACTTCATGCTATAGCCACAGGGGTTTAAGTGTTGTTTTTTTGATTGCTCGTTTAACCACGGGCAATAACTCTTATTGCCCTCCCAACCATAGACGATATATTCGTCTCCCCCGAGCATTGCTTCTCAATAGAGCATTTTGTGTGAATTCCATATGTGAGAGGAAGATGCATTCTTCCTTTATATCAATTAGAGGTGCCCCTTCACCAAGGGACGCCACTCTTCCAAGTTGGCCTCAATAATTAATTATATATATCTCATATAATTAATTATATATTTAATATATAGTAAATATAATATAATTATATTATCATACTAAATATGATATATTATATTATCGCAATAAATAAAAATATAATTATATTATCATAATAATAATATAATAATTATATTGTCAATATAATAATTATATTATCAATATAATTTTGATCACAATAATTATATTATCACAACCTTTATGTCATTTATGTTGGCTTGAAGGAATCAGACCATAGCTACAATAACATTGACACTCCCTCTTAGCTAGGGAGGAATCCTTCTCGATATCTGAGATATGTAGTAATATCCACCATGGCTACTTCCACGGGATGGGTCCATCATGGCTACTCCCATGAATGGAAATGCAAATGAACACAAGTGCTCATCATGGAATCACTCAACGTGATGTTGTCATCTCATCATGATGTTCACCATAGCTACTCCCAGAGGGTGAAGCATCACAAGTGTTAATCCACCATAGCTACCCCCAAAGGGTGGAAAGAACAAGTGCACAAGTGCCCATCACGGAATCACTCAACGTGATGTCGCCATCTCATCATGACGTTCACCATAGCTACTCCTAGAGGGTGAATAAACACAAGTGCAAAGTCCTGCATTCTCTCTCATGACATCCACCATGGCTACTCCCAGAGGGTGGAACAAAGGCTTTCACCTCAAACTTCTCTCTCACGGAGAAGAATGCATTACAAGGGCTGACACCTCAAATTTCTCCGTCTTAGAGAAAAGTGCTACAAGGGATAATACCTCAAATTTCTTCATCTCAGAGAAAAATGCTACAAGGGCTGATACCTCAAATTTCTCCGTCTCAGAGAAAAATGCTACAATGGTTGATACCTCAAATTTCTCCGTCTCAGAGAAAAATGCTACAAGGGCTGACACCTCAAACTTCTCTCATAGAGAAGAATGCATTAAGACTATCTTCATGATGATGTGGCTGCTTCCGAATCTTAAATTCTTGCATCAACCTCCTGACTTTCTCGTCCAAGGTTGCCTCTGTAGGTTTGTTGGACTCCCTCAAGACCATCCCTCAGCAAAAATCTTTGCCTTGGATAGGTAATGCAATGAAGGATCAATGACGACATCTCACAGATTGCTCTTCTGAATCAACAACACATTGCATCTAGTGGCCTAGATCTTCTTTAACATCCTATCCATCATCGTATAATCAGAGACCACAAAGTTTGCTCAATGTTTGTCTTGGAAGGAGAAATCTGGAATTGTATGTCTCCACTCTTGGCGGTCTCAATCCAGGTAGGTCCACCAGCTGTATGGCTTGCCTTTTTATCAAACACCAAATCTTTTGAATTGTCAATCTCACTTAAGGGGTAGACTTCCAATGATGCCTCAGGTTTGTAGAATTCAACACTCTCCTGTGCTTTGCTTGAAGAACACCGCTATTAGACTTCCCGTGTCAACAATTAAGCTGCTTGACAATACCACGTTCCTTCCATGAATATATAATTGCCTCAATAATCATATATGCTCAATCCATCAATATGATCACCACATGATAGACCCTCAACATTTGATTGTGGATTAAACAAGGAATGCATTGAAGAATGTAGGAATGTTTAGATATTCCCGTGGTCATGAATTACTGATGATATCATTCACATTGTATAATTTGTTTTGTGCCCCTCAAGGACCAGTCTCGACAGAATTGACGCATTTGAGGCACTAAAGCAGATGGACTATTAACAAAATTGTCCACACACAACAATGAGGAGGCAATTCAATGTTATCTATCTCCCACGACTTGCTTTCTATCACTAGTCCATCCTTCTGACACACAAACTTTGACACTTTCACTTGGAATTCCCACACGTAGCAATATGGCATGACTTCAGTATTGTTTATGTCCACGTTCCTCCGATCTCCACCATGTAGTATTGCATAAGAATATGACGTTTCAATAAATCAAAATGATTAGTATATCATCTCAAGAAAGGTCCAACAATGGTAAATTAGGGTATCAAATCTATTTACATTAGAGAAGATGATTGCGAATTTGATATCCTATCTTTCTTAGAGAGGAAGGATAGGGTTATCCTCAAGTAAAAGGGGCAGTTAATTAGAGTGGTACAATAATCCACAAATAAAGGATGAGCATCATCAGTGGTCATGTTTTCCTAAAACCAATAGATAACCATCAACCTCAAAATTAATAGGGCATCTTATCATCATATCATATACCCAATGAATAGAATATACCATTGTTTGCAAACTCTGTGAGTACTCTCTATTATTTTTGCTGGGCGAGTTTTCACGAGTTTAACTCTTGCATTTGTATAGATGCAAAAAAACAAGGGTAAAAATGCCAACACAGGTGAAATGCTAGTTAAAATGCGGTTTTCACATGTTTTGCTATAAAACCTTGCATTTTTGCTTTCGAGATGTCAATTTTTAGTTTAATACATTTTGTAATTGAATTTTGCAAAAAAAATATGTTTCTTTAAGAGATTTTAATTTTTTTGTACGTTCTAAGTTGCTGATTTTTTCCCGAGTTTTTGTTGAGATTTCCTCAAGTTGAAGATTTTGGGCTTGCTGAGTACTCTCCGAGTTCGAGTCTACAAACTCTGCAATGCACAATTGCTCAGATATCATATACATCAGTTAATAGCTTATGATAATTGAAACATCAATCATGGGATGACCATGTTCTTGATCAAGGTTCTTGATCAAGGCCATCCATCCAGACCAACAAAATGATCATGAATGGTGACTATTGAGAGGCCTCATTGTTGATGACCCAAAATTGAAAGATCTCAAAATTTAAAGAGTTGTATGCTCTATCTTCAGTCCATCTGTAATTATTGTACGTGACATGTTGAAATCCAGTCATGTCATCACTATCTCCTAAAGTGTTGAAACTAGATTGAAGGTTACAATGCCTCCATATTCTATAATATGGCCTAGGGTACCTCCTTTTCCAGATTGAGATCTTTCTGTAGACCTTGTACGACTCCTCACCTTAGAATGGAAGTGTTTGTATGTCATAACTTAATGCAAATCAGAGTTGGCTGGTTGTTGCTCTTCTATAGATATATCATGCACTAATTGCTTTTGAAGAGGAATAAATAATCTAGTAAGCTCATTTGAAAAATGTGCACTGTAAAGTTAGTCCAATGTATATGAATGTTCTTTGCAGTAAGAATACAAGAATACACAAGATACCAAAATGCTATTGAAAAAGTTTAAGCCCACAGATTAGCATACACAAGATTTTATTGTTGTGGAGTCAACTCTTGTACAAGGTATATTCATATCCAAGTCTATATGTAAGGATGAGAGTACATGCCGAATGGTTTCAATGATTCAACATCATGAGTCAAATCAACTGATTGTATTTGAGTATATTCTCAATGGTCTACACTGTTGCCCTATATTAGCCAGCATAAATCGATTCCATTGAAAGAATTTAGGGTACATAAAAATAATGCTAGTCAATTCAAAATCTTTCAGGTTCACTTTCTGATGTCATGCGAAATTCAAATAGCCATTTAAAAAAAAAATCATGTATAGCGAGTAACTTGTGACATTACTTTGATGAAGATATTTTTAAATATCACTCAAGCTTTAAGTAATCATCAACCAGAAATGACATTTTAAAGTTTATACTGTTAGTCCCCTTACACAAGGTTTCCCAATAATTTTAGAAACTAATGTGGAAATATCCCTAGGAAAAGCCATATTACACAAGAAGACCATATATTTCATTAATGATCATATTAAGAGTCGTCATTGAGGAAATTTCTTATTTGCAGTAATTTTTGAAGTCTCCCCAAGTTTGAGCTCTTTTTAATTTGTGAAAATGTTAGTTGTAATGTTAGATAATCTTCAGACAATTTTTTTGCCCCACATGCTTAGCTCAATACCTAGCTGTTTGAATTGTTATTCAGATTCCAATCTAAGAATTATACTGACGAGTTTACATGTGTGGTTCTATATGAGAAGTAGAAGCTGCAGTTGCCTGAACTGAATTCATTGTACAGTAATTTGGATCCAATGCAATGTATAAATTTAAAGGTATATTTTTGAGCCCTGACAAATGTCTTACTGCCTTGAACAGTCTCTAGTATCTTCTCAGTCACGTTTGGTAGTTCCTGTGGATGGTGGTATGCAATTGACTAACGAGGTTCTCCCTAATGAGGCTGCCTGTTTTGAAGTACCAACCAATGAAATTCGATCCGGAGATTATATATTGGTTCTTCCTGGCGAGACTATTCCTGTGGATGTATGTTGAATACTGAGCATTTTTATTTTATATTTCAGTATAAAAATTACTCATTTCAAATGTCATAATGCTTATGTTCACTTTTGGAAGCCTTTGCAATATCAATGAGTTGGTAACATCTGATCACCCATAACCAAGTGGTCACTACTCCCAAGGAAGTTTCCCTTGTATAGCGACTCCAAAGTTTCAATTTTTATATAGGTTTTTTAATGGTTTCATGTACAATTGTGTAACATATAGATGTATCTTCCATCTGTTTTTCTAGGAATGAAATATACTTCACAGGCATTGATGGGAAAAAGTCATTTTAAAATGTGGAGTCATTGAGTGTGCTGCAATTGTTTGCTTGATATCCATATGCATTTCCTTTCCATGATCCAAAATTTGACTTAGGAAAAAGCATAAACCATGATACCAGTTGCTTTGTGTTTTGTGATTTATTTCATTGAATTATTACAATGGATTGTTTCAATGGTTTAATAAAAAATACTGATGGACAGAAGCTTTAACCATTTCCAGGGGAAAGTGGTGGCAGGTAAAAGTGTTGTGGATGAATCTATGCTGACTGGTGAACCTCTACCTGTAAGAAAAGAATGCGGTCTCACTGTTTCTGCAGGAACTGTCAACTGGGTATGTTTTAATGTAATTGTCAGTTTTGTTTATTGAATATATGCTACTATACTCCCTTGTTTAACTATCTTTTATGTTTTTATTTTTCATGTGAGCATATCAATAAAATGGTTTTATTGGGCCCTCATACAAGGAATCATAAGTATACTAAGAGGTTTTAACTGATAGCTCTTAAGTGATTTGTTCCTTATTTATATTGTGCATTTGCTTTGATACATGACATTCTTGTGTTGAGAGTAGTAGGATATTTTAAAGATTTGGCATATATATTTTCAACTTCTATTAGTTTCTAATCCATGATTTTCAGTTTTTCTTATCATGTAATTACTATTATCCTTTACTTGAATCATATCCGTGAGGAGAAGATACAAGTGCAAAAAACTATGCCCATAAAGCGAAAACAAAACATAGATTTATTTCCTACTTTAACCCTTTGAAGAGAGAAATATGAGATATCAGATCTTAAACAATTCAGTAGCAAAACACCGCGTGAACAACACTTAGAAAGAAGCCAGAATGAGAGAAGAAATCAACCACACAAATGAGAGAGACTCATGTATACATGTGGAAAATCATTGGTCTTAAAAAATCTTCACACTCCAAAGCAGGGACTAACGTATTCCAGTTGAGTTACCGGATTCAGACCCAGGACCCCGGATCCGGATTCTCCTCCCGGTCTGTGCTGGATCCGGGTAGGGTCCAGATTTGGACTTGTGGGTCCTCCCACAGGTCCAAATCTGGACCCTGCCCGGATCCCACACGAACCAGGAGGAGAAAACGAGGATCCACGAGGATCCCACGCAGATCCGCGTGAATCCACAGGGACCCGCGGCCAGCCAAGATGTAAAGTGGTAAAATTAAGATGTCCTGCGACAAGGAGCGCACAAGGGGGCGCTGCCCCTTGACCCCGTCTTGGGGGCTTTGCCCCCAAACCCCCATTTAATA
>MU226014.1:937903-952165 GCA_018584345.1 Thuja plicata | reverse complement strand
GATACTTGAACTGATGTTATGATTTAATTTTAATGTTTTGAATCTTTGAGATTTGGCATTGATCAATGATCAAGCATCATAGATTCATACTATGAAATGATTTAGTTTTAGAATTATGTATATTTCTTTTTTTTTTTAATATATAATACATATATATATACACTCACGAACCCCTACGAACCCAAACGACAATTTTTTTTTTCACGAATCCACGAACTGGGTTCGCGAGCCCGAATCCGAGTCGGAAACTTAGTATTCCAGCCATAGTTCAAAATATCGTTATCGGCAACTTATCGCCAAGGGCAAAAAAAAAATATAGGGAAAATATCGGTGATAAATTGGCAACTTATCGACAAAAATATCGAGAACTTAAAAAATTGCTTAAATTTAATTTGAAATGCATTTTTTTGCAAATTGCTCTAAAACGCTCCAAATCACATTTTTTCCCCTTCAAACCCTCTTTTCCTCTCCCAAACACCAATTTGCAAACAAGAAAATGTGAAATAAGTGCTTTTTGGGCTGTCAGTCCCTATTAGCAGATTGTGGCAGATATTTTGGCGAAATATCGCCGATATTTTGGAGATAAGTTAATGTTTTTTCAACGATAAGTTTAAAACTTATATGTGATATGTACTCCGCAATAAATTTATGTGTTTTATCGTGGCCTCCAACTTATCGCGATAAGTTTAGTTATCGGTGATATATCTGCCATATTTTAATCAATGATTCCAGCAATAGATTTTGTTACAATGCAATATAAAGCTTATAGGCCTTAGCATAGATATTGACATCCTACTTCTCTTGAGGAAAACGGACAAAAGACCCACACATTGCAATTCCTCTATATGCAACCTGGCCCCAAGCAGCCAAATATATAGGTGTTGCCCCTATTTTCAAACATCCAAATTTTGAGCTTTTGCATTGAATCCAATGTATACTTTTCAAGAATTTTCAGGATGAGTGATTATGTAGTTTTTGTCAAAAACCTTTGTTTCCGAGTATTGTCATAAATTGGTTAACATGAGTCCTATTTTTGCCAGGCTTTCAATTCATTACGAGCACCCAAGTGATTGGTCCATGTTGACAATGTCAAGCTTAATCCCCGGTGCCGACTTGTGAAATGCCCTATGTATCATTCTAGTTATGCTCTGAACTAATCTTTTGCATTGGCCAATACACGAAAACATTAAAATCTTGAAATTTATAAAGCAATAGGAGAAACCATTTTATGAGCATACCTTTGGTACCATCCCATGAAATGTGGCCAATTTTCCTGCTCACCCACTTCACTATTTGCAAGATTTTAATGCTTTAATTTTTATTGTTCCCTATTCGGAAGCCATTAAATTTTTTCTCTTCGATATATTTCTATGAATAAATCTTTGTGGGTAGTCATCATCTCTCCCCCCTTGACGATTGGTTAAAATTTAAGGTAAAAATGCCATGCCAGTCAAAAGTTATCCCTGTTTTTGTGAATAGAGTGTCAGGGTTATAATGGGGAAAATATTAAATATTTTTAAAAATAATTTTAATATTTTAAACTAATTCCCATTTGACCTTCATTTTAATATTTGAGGAGGAAATTTAGCACATTCCTTAATTTATTATTTAATATACATCAATGCTTGTCCACTTAAAACTTAGAAATTCCAAATGTTCTACTCCTTCCTCCAAAATGCTAAAATGCTCAATTGCTCAAAAAATCGAACTTTTGAACTCCAATATGCTCTATTGCTTCGAAATCCTAGCTTTCATCCCAAGAGACCAGTGCGCTCTG
Organism: Thuja plicata; assembly: GCA_018584345.1. NCBI lineage: Eukaryota > Viridiplantae > Streptophyta > Pinopsida > Cupressales > Cupressaceae > Thuja > Thuja plicata. The sequence goes on along the minus strand of MU226014.1, from coordinate 950,388 downwards.
TTACTCCAAATCCTAACTTTCGTACTCCCATTTGGACAATATGCTCCGTTGCTCTGAAATTCTAACTTTCCTACTCCAAAATGGCCAATATGTTCCATTGCTCCAAAATTCTATCTTTCGTACTCTTTTGAAATTATTTCAAGAACTTGTAACTACCGATGTTGCAGTTTCAATTTCCATTGATAGATATGGAGAGGGATATGGTTTCATTAATGCAAAGAAACCATCTTGAAGACATGAATGTAGAGTGTGGGATCATAGCTAATGCATGAGAACTGTTTTGTAAGAGTGCCTTCATGCCTGTGATGATTGTCTTTAATGCACCCAATGCCTTTTGAACTGTGGTATTTGTGTGTACATATTTTCTTCGTGCCTATAGATTGTATATGAATGCAGAATGTTGAAGAATTGACAAGGTGTGTGAGATGCAAAATTTTGGAAAACGAATGGACGTCTGTCAAAGCAAAACGAAAAGGTATTTTTACCAGTTAAAATAGTTGGAATCTTGGAAATACTCTCATAAATATGCATGCGCAATTTGGAAGCACACAATAGTCCTGTGAATTGTTCTACATAATACCTTAGAGAAATTTCATCTCATAGAATGCCGTGTCTGCAAGATATAGACGACTCAGGAAATACACAAAGTAGTTTGTTGAAAAGCCTTTAGAAACTTTCAGGCAAATGCCCATAAACACACATGCAAACAATAGAATCATAGACAACTGTATTGTCCCCAGTTTGGTCCTATTGAATTTGGGACTGATTTCTTAAATTTGTAAGAGTTATTTGACTATTTTGATGTATGTATATCTTTAATCTATCTCTGTTTGTATGATGATCACTTTTTTGTTTTACACTATAGTACTTAATGTAAGTCTCTCTGTCATGCAATCTGCTTGTTATAACCTGCTGAGTGTTTTAATGGTGCTCTCTCCTTGAACTGCTATACAAAATTGAACTTTTTAGTGCTTCCAAATATGGATTGATCCAAGAAAATAGAATTCATTCCTTTTTATTTGCATATCCAGGTATGGATGACTAATAAGTTAACTTCCCTAGAAGTATATATATCATATAGATAAAATTTCTCAATGTAATTCACTTTGATGATCAGGTGTCTTCGTTCTTCCTATTTGATGCCTGTGTTAGCTGCCTGTGGCTTGGATGATGGTTGAATATTGATCGTTGGTTTGAAAATATTAATTTCCTCTGGAAAGCGCTAACTCTGATTATATCTTTAGCTTACTTGTCTTTAGTGATGTTGATGTCTTTGATAATGCTTCTTATCGCTGGAAACTGTTTGTTCCTGACTTCTTATATGTTGGTTGACTATTCAAAGTGTTGACCGCGTCTGACTTAGGATGCTACGAGTTCCTTGTGTTGAGTCAACGATGAGATGAGTTGTTGACCGTACTCTATATCCTTCCCCCTTTACATGCTGTCACCTAGACTATTTATAATGTTATGAGGGGGGAGCGAGTTTAGGTCGCCACCCTTTGTGGTCAACGACAGGAAAATTTAAATTATAATGTTTAGTTATCATTTGTACATAGTTTTAGGTCTTTATTGACTTTGTATAATATATACAAATATAAATATGAAGATTATAATATTAATATTATATTATATATTATTGTTACAAATGTAATATATTATATTATTAATTATAATATATTATAATTAACAATAGACTATAATATAATATTATTCGATTTATTCATTAATATACCATTAATATATAATATTAATTTGATTATTATTTCAAAATATAATCAATTTAATAATAAGTTATATGATAATTTATTTGTTTATTTATTATTATTTATTATTAAATCCTATTTTGAGAGGGGACATTACAGTCCGCCCTCCCCAAATTTGCTTGTCCTCAAGCAATTGTATGTTTACTTCTTATGATTTGATGGATGTACCTTTATTTGGTCCTGAAACAACAATTCAAGCTTGAGATTAGAACGAACATATATTTGTAAGTACAAAATTTTCAAATCTAAGGACATTTCTTTAGAACGTTCAATTTAAAATTTTAGGAATAATAGAGTACAAAGGAAAAAAATGACTGAAACATGGTGCTCTGCAACTAGGGCCGAGGCTTAACTCCATCTGCTGTACTGCCAGAAGATTGTAAATTGGGTAAGCCATTAATGGCCTCTACCTCACTCGGGGGAGGAAACGACATTAACTCCCCGACCATTAATGTGAGCGGCAATAATGGCCCTAGAAATACTCTCCGCAACGTTATTATCGACCCCAAAAAAGTTGATATTTGCTCCGCAGCAGTAGAGAAGAGAACCCTGAACAACGCAGAGAATGGAGGAGAAGGAACCCAACCAAAGCCGAGGTCGTTCAAGCAAGCCGTCTAGAATGAGAGGACGCTACCGAATGGAGCCTGTTTCATCTCGTCCGCAGCCCAAACCGCAGAATCTTCTACAGGAACTGGAGGTAAGATTCCACTGTCCCCCAAGCTTGTCATTAAACCTAACCTGCAAATGTGCTCTGCAATAGAACTAGAGAAAACTAGACTTAGATTGCTATTTTTTTCGCTGCTGTTGATATTACTAGACTTTCATCCAGAGCATACCTCAATGATTGGTTCCAACGGGTGTGGAGTCACAAACTAGGTTTTTAGTTTTCGTATTGCAGAATGATCCAAAAAGGTTTATTTCTCTTATTTTTCTGTGACCCGAAATCCCAGAAGTCTGTGGTTGATAGACAATACTGGAAAGTAGAACCCTGCGATTTTAGAGCAATCCCCTGGTCCTTGGAGACCTCCCATAATGAAGTCCTTGCTTTTTCCAGCCCTAGATGGGTGGTCATCGAAAATCTGCCCCTGTTTCTCCTTAACCTAATTCCGCAGGCTCTTGACCCGGTTGGCAAAGTCTTGAAGATTGACTAGTCTAATACCCTTATTCCCCACACTGATGTTCGTGTTCTTATTTCTCTCAAACCGGGTGTCGATTTCCTGGATTCCATCCAATTCGACCTTGGTGGCTCCCCCACGGTATGCCCTGTCACCTTTCTAGGAGGTATTAACAATTGCTACCTTTGCAGAAAAGGACATAAGAAACATGATTGCTCCATTCTTACCAAACGCTTGTCGCCTTCTGGACCTCCTCCCATTGACTCTGGACCATCCTCTGCCCCTGCAACACAGGATCCCGAAGATACCTCTGGTTCTTCTCCACAATCTAACCCCACCCCTTCGCTTACCCCTGGGGAGACCCTTGGACTTATTCCAGCCCAAGATAATGCCCCCATGGATTGGATGAAAGAAGCAGTGGCTCTTGTTGAAACCCTTGACAAACTCAAAGGTCAATTTGACCATCAACCTACTCCTCCGACGGTGGATGCAGAAATACCTGAAGTTCTCCGTGACCTCCCCAATCCCAAGGATCTGGACTTTGGTCTGAAACCCAAGGATAAACCCACCATGTCTAAGCACAGAAATCCTAATGCTCAACAAATAGCACTAGAACGGATTCAATTGAAGGCTGATAAAATCAGAGCAGTCCCTAAACCCAAATGGAAAACCTACTATGTCCTCCCTCAAGGTCAAGAGGCATCTTCTGGTCTGCCTCCATCACTCGGCATGCCTGTAGATAAGGTTGATAGCCCGTGCACACTATCTAGCCCTCCTGATGTTGAACCCCCTGTACCTGATAATGGTTGATAACATTTTGCCCTCATCACATGGAGAGGATGACAAGCTAAATGGCTTCTCCATTATGGTGATACCTGCCCCCCCCGCTTCCTCCCCCACCAAACCTATGGAAAGTTGAAGCTTGGAGGAAGGTAGTGTCAGAGCTACCCTCCGTAGACACAAAGATGCCGGGGTGGATATAGATCAGAAGGAGGAGCTGGGCCTTGAGGAGGGAGAAATAGAGGCAGATCCAGTAGAGGGTAATGAGGTGAAGACAAGACCTTTGTCTTCACCTCTGGACATGAAAGCTGTAGCAGTAAAGCCAGGAAGCTTGTGAGAAGTTCAGAGCAGGGAGAAGTTGAGGGAACTATCATCAAGAGGAAGAGAGGTAGACCCCCCAATATCTCTGGCAATCCTAAACCTCACAAAGTGCATAAGAAGGATATACCCCAATGCTTCAGGAGGTTTAAGGCTCCGATGGGACCTAACAAATGACTTCCCAACGGTGATAAACTGTGCCTCATGGAATGTTAGAGGGTTGGAATCCTTTGATAGAAAGTATGTGGTGAAGAGATTTCTGCAACTCAACAAGGAGATAGACATTCTTATGATTCAAGAGGTCAAAGCAATTGGGTTCTCCCTAGAGATTGCACTTAAATGCATTTGGAAGGATTCAGAGGCATTCTCCACTAAACATCAGAAGGGTAAGGGAGGCACCTCGATTCTAGTAGGACCAAGGTGGAGGAAATCAGTGAAGAGGTGGGGATTCTCTCCATGTAACAGGGTCGTTTGGACTATTATTAGAGAAGAGGATACTACTTTTGGAGTATGCTCCATTAATGCCCCAAACGAACACAATGCCGGGATTGATATATGGAAGTGGATTTCGGAGCTAGAAGACATTCCATGGATTATTGCTGGAGACTTTAATATGATTGAAAGGGCCCAAGACAAAGCAGGAGGCCTTAGATTTGAGTGGAAGGCAATGAAATGATCTTATGGAATAGGATGATGTCTAAACTTAATCTCTTTGACCCCCTGGCAGGAAAGAAAAGTGAATCTAAGGGCATTTGGTTCACCTCGTCCAACTTTCAAAAAGGGGAGAAGAGGATATACTCCAGGCTTGACAGGATCTACATGAACAAACAGTTCTTCAGTTGTCCCCCCACATCCTTGGACAACAGTGTCAAGGTCCACCCATTCACGCTCTCTGACCATCACCCCATTCTCACCAGCATCCACTTCATTACTGATAAGGTATCAACAGAGGGAAGGAAGACAAGATTTGCACTCAACTCCTCTCTTCTCAAAGATCCAGATGTACAGGCGGTAATCAAAATAATTGCCTGGTTTAATGAGTCTATTGCCAATCATGACTCTGAGGCAAGCAGGTGGAACCAAACCACCAGATCCTCGCAATCAATGCTTAAGGTGGTGGGTAAAAAGAGAGCCAAAGATGGGAGGATGGAAGAGTTCAAGTTTGTTGAAGGCCTCCAAGAGGCAGAGCTCCAAATACAGGATCACCCCCAAGACCTTACCCTCCTAGACAAAGTTATGCGTAGCAGAGATGCCCTCAGGCATCTACAATTGGATAAAACCAGGGGAGCTAAGGTTCGTGCCAAAGCCAACTGGCTTAATCTGGGAGATAGAGGCTCAAAATTCTTCTTCCATACACTTACGAAGGAGGCGAGGGATAGGATTACTTGTATTAGAGATCAGGATGTAGACATTACTGATCAAGGGGATATTGCCAATACCTTCTCAGAATTTTACAACAAGCTGTTCACATCAGAAGATGACAACTCCATGGACGCTGCTAGACAGAAAATCAAAAGTATCATCCCTAGTAAAATCTTTGAGGAGGATGCTAGAGAAATCGGGAGAGAGCTCTCTATTAAAGAAATCAGTGATTCCATTCAGAGCATGGTCAATGACAAAGCCTCGGGCCCTGATGGCCTAACAGTGGAATTTTTTAAAAGCAATGTTGAGTGGATAAGCCAGAGTCTCCTCATGACCTTTAGAGAAGCTATTGAAGCAAGATCCCTTGACCCATCAATCAATGCAGGACTTATTAAGCTGATCCCAAACTCCTCATCAAAAACTGGAGGCCATCACCTTAATGTTGGCTACAAGATTTTGGCCAAAGCTCTCTCTCTAAGACTTGTGAACATTCTCCTCAAAGTGATTAATAGCACCCAAACTCGCTTTGTTAAAGGTAGGTACATACTTGAAAACCTCCTAACATGTTGGGAATCACTAGAATGGGCTAAAACCTCTGGACAAAACTGCTCAATGCTACTCATTGATTATGAGAAAGCATATGACAAGATTGAGTGGAAGTTCATCCTTTGTATGCTTGACAGCCTTGGCTTCCCCAATTCTTTCTGCAATATGGTAACCACTCTATTGAATGGAGCTATGGCGACAGTTGAAGTCAATGGAATCAGATCTAATGCCTTTGAGCTCTCGAGATCCATCAGACAGGGGTGTCCCCTTGCCCCCTCCCTCTTTGTTATTGCAGCAGACTCCGTCCATTATCTCTTAAGGGATGACTCCTTATCCCCCAGAGTCAAAGGTATAACCCTTCCCAATGGCCAAGAGGTTTCAAACATCCAATTTGCAAATGACATTGCAATTCTCATGAACCTTGAGGAAGACAACATGGACAAACTCATGGCCAAGTTAGACTTGTTCTGCCAAGCTTCAGGCAGCAAGATATCCATTCCTAAGTCAATTATGCTGGGGTGGAAGGAACATCCCCCAGTCTGGTGGAGCAGATTTGGGCTTGAATGGGGAGGACCCAACCACATTGTTAAGTACCTAGGCATTCCATTTGCTGTGGAACCCAATATCAACGACATATGGAACTGGATAAAAGATAGAATCCACCTAAAACTAAATAAATGGGGCAGCAACCTCCTATCCTTTTCGGGTAGGCTACAAGTATGTCAAAAGATTCTTTCATCCTACCCTATCTACTATTCATCCGCATGGCTCTTCAACCAGAATCAATTTGCACAAATACAAAGGATTGTCAGGAAGTTTCTTTGGTCAGACAATATGGGCAACAAAAAGACACATGTAGTATCTTGGGAGTGGTGCACCAGAGAAATTATGGGGAGGTTTAGGTCTCAAAGACCTCAAGACCCAAGATATTTCCCTGGCAGTCAAATGGATCGCTACAGAAGCAGTAGGGGAGGAACCCTGGAAGATCGTTATTAGGAACAACGTATGCAGAGGCCATCCTGCCAAGTCTAAGCATTGGAATAAGATGAGCTTCACAGACTTGCTAGGTCTGGAGTGCAAGGTAAAAGTTGAAGGTTCTAATGTCTTCAGAGCTATCTGGAAGAGCTGGAGACATGTCAGGAGGTTCCTAACCAACTCATCCCCTTTGGAAGGTAATGGAGTGATCTGCAGTGATAAATCTATATGGTGGAATCTAGATCACAATAACAAACCCCTGGCATTGCTACAAGGATGCTCAGCCAAAAAATGGGCAGAGAAAGGCATCAAATATTTTCGAGACATTTTGCACAAGGGTAGTCTCCTTCCATGGGATACCTTGGCTGTAGACTTCAACCTTCCCCAGACCCATAAGAGGACCTACGCTATTCTTGCTGCTACCCTTGAGTCCCTAGGGAGAGTTGTGGCCTGCTGTTCCCCTAGTACATGCTCCCCCCAACTTGTTTGGTCTGACAACTCCCCCCTCCACCTGGTCAAGAGCAAGTTCCTATACCAAAAGAGCACCTTCAGTCCTACCATCCTGTCCCATGCTAATTCCAAATGGAACCTTGATGTGCCCCACCCAGACTAGGACAAGTACTTTGCCTCTCTGTGGTCTAGACCTGTGGAACCTAAGTTAACCTGCTTCCTTTGGAGACTGTTGCTCCACAAATTGCCCTTCAAGAAACCTGGGTGGAACCCAACCTCTGTTCTATTTGTAAAAACCCTAAATCAGTATTACATGTGTTCTTTGAATGTCTGTTTGCTTTAGAAATCTGGAAAATATTTAGGCTTACTTTCAATACTCATTTCCATGTTCTGAACATCATTTCTGGGAGTATCAACAGCAGCAAATTTTGCAATTCTTTTTGGTCTATTCTTTCCTCTATTGTATTATGGAATATTTGGAAGGCTAGGAATGATGATGTTTTGGTAGGGAAAGGTAGGGATCTTACTGAGTCTCTAAGGAGACTCATATTTATTAATTTTCTCTGCAGGTCACAGCGGTGGTGAAGCTCAAAGAGAGTAAATTTCTTCAGATTCTAAGGGAGGGCAAAGGTACCATTGACAAGAAAGATATAGCCCATGGATACACCACAAATCAGACTGGGACAGTTTTCAACAGCCTCCTCACCGAGTTCCTCCGACAGGTGAAGGAGGGTAACCCAGGTTTAGCTACTAATGCTGAGCCCATCTTCGGTGCACATGAAATAGTTGGATATTCTGCAGTCTCTCTTGACTCTAATGAGTTTGATGATGAACATGAAGACCCCCCCGAGTAACACTTGTTGTAGCTTTTTCAATAGTATTATACGTATCTATCGTAATATGAACTATCTGTAATTTTGAGGCCTTTTTGATCTGGCTGTGGCTATACGCCTTGTCCCACTGTAATGATTCGTAAACTTTCTAAGCTCCCCTGCTACTTTCCTTATATGCAATAGAAATTTTTTTTTTAGGAATAATTCAGAGGTAGAATTTATCTTGATTTAATGTCGCACTTCCTCTTTCCTGTGTTGGGTATTTCTTTTCTCCTGGATGAATGATCCTTCAGGGTATATAGAATTTCTACCTTAATTCCTTTTTAGGAATCTCAACATTCGCTAAGAATGCTCTTGATCAAGTTGCAACATTCACTAAGAATGTCCTTGACACTCACTAAGAATTTCCCTAGTTCTTGCCACTCACTAATAATGCCTTGACACTCACTAAGAATGCCCTTGATTCTTGACTCACTAAGAATTTTCTTGATTCTTTGCACTCAATAAGAACACCTTGATCTGGTTTGACACTCACTAAGAATATTTTGAACCTTGGCTCTCACTAAGAACGCCTTGATATGGTTTGACACTCACTAAGAATGCCTTGGCACTCACTAATAATGCCCTTGATTCTTGACACTCACTAAGAATGTCTTGATCTCTTGATAGATGTTTCTTCATTATCCACTTCTACTATCTTTTGTACTTGTCTTCTTTTGCATTGATGATTATGCCTCCATGGTTCTTTACATTTGAAACATAAAATCTTCTTCATTAATTCATCCCTTGCTTGGCATTGATGCTCTGTACTCCATTGTTCATTGCATACATGTAAGAACCCCAACAGGTTCTAATTGTGCCAAACCACTAATTTGCTATGCAAATGATATATTTGTTTTGATATGACAATATAATGCAGCAAATAAAGATATTGCGATAATAATTTTTTAACTCAAAACTGAAATTGCATTGAAAATACACAGCTGAAAATTCCAGATTTTTATACCAGTTTGAAAACTCAGAATTTTCACAATATATTGACAACCCAAGTGATTAAATAACCCTTATTATCTAAAACAACAATACTCAGAAAACCTAGGAGTTACAATTCATGAACTTACAGGTATGATATGTCTTGAAACCCTTGAATAAACTCCACAAATCTGCTCATAAATGCTTGAAAGCTGATTAATAATGGCTGCCAATTCCTTTTATAACTGCAAACTGTTCTGGTAAATAATGAAGCATTCAAACCCTTAATTTTGCAACAATAAATTCATTCTTGGCCTCTGAACTGAAGCCAACGCTTGACATAATTCGTTGGGTGTTTCACCAATTCACTATGCTGAAAAACTTAGAAGAATTCACAATTCTTCAAGCTTGAAATCTGAAACCCTTGTTTCCATTTCTTCTTCACACAAACAAAGCAAAGTAAAAAATGATCATCAATAATGAGGTTTATTTGCTTTTTCATGTGCTTTTATAACTCCAATCTCCTTAATAACATTTAAATCCATTCTTAAATCCACTTCTAGGTTTTTAATAAGACTTTACAATAAGTCTTCAAACTTGGGTGCTCATATTCATGGATTATAAATGCACTTTAATATCATTTAAAATAATACAACTTGTGTGCACATTAACTTTATAAAATACTTTAATATTTTGGCCTCCAAAATATAATCTATTAACTGCACTTTAAGCAGTGAAACCCGGGGACTCGCACCCCACCAAAACTTCAAAGTACCCGTCCCTGGGACGTCCTTGCACCGGATACTTGGAGTACCCGAGTACCTGCACCTCCGCCATTCTGCAAGCACGCCGCCGCCAGGACGAGTACTTGAATTTCTATTTGAATTTTGATTTTTGAATGTTACTATTGGGTATGTACTATGTTACTATGTTGAATGTTCAATGGTTCTGGTTCGTGTTGCAATTTTGCTAGGTTCAAGTATTTCAATTTGGTATGTTATACTGAAACATCATTACATAACTAGCACTTCAAGTTCTATATATATAGTATACAACACCCCCCTCCCCCCCGCCCTCGTCCCCCCGCCCTCTAGAAATTGAGGCCCTTTGTCCCCTGTCCCAAAAACTCATCCTAGTGTCCGGATGTCCTGACGTACCCCAACACCGGTGTTACACTGACTTTAAGTCACTTAAATGAAGGGTCATGGCCTCATTGAATATAAAGTGACTTTTTAACCTTATAAATAATTATTAATAAAGTATTACTTTATTAATAATTAAAATAGCATAACTCCAAAAATAATCATTATTTCTTGTTTCCGTGGAGTTAACCAGTGTATCCATTGTGCAGCCAAATTCCTTAATAAAAATAGTAAGGCTTCCACTCTAACATCCACTAACTTACTATAAATAGTAAGTCCCTGAAACTGAGCCAACTGACGAATGAGTTAATCACTGTGCATACCATGAGTCTGGGTGCCCCTGCCAAAAATAACTGTCATGTCACTCCTTTAGCCCCTTGATGATGGCAATAAAAGATAAGTAAATAAACAAGATAAAATAGTTATAATAATATTTTAATGAATGTATAAATAGGTTCAATATATATTATTATTGAATATTATATATTTTATTATTATTGAATATATATAATTTTAAATTATGATTATAACGAAGGATATATTATTATTAATATTGTACATAATATTATTAATAAATGAAAATTAATAGTAATATTAGAAATAGACAAATAAATAAATAATATGATATGATATTATAATAATTAACAATATGTAAAATAACAATACATTATTAATGGGCTATAAAATATATTATTAATAATGATAAAGTTTTAGTACAATAATATATCATTTAATAATATAATCTACTATTAAGATAATAACAATTAATCATATATAAGAATGATAATATATTATAAATGTATTATATAATAATAATTTATTAATATAATAAACAATCTATGATAATGATATATTATTAGCAATATATAAAAATGTATTAAGATATCACTTATTAATGATTAACAATAGACATAATATAAATTAATTAATGTAATATATTAAATATAAAATACAATTCCAAATATAAACCAAGGGACAAAATGACAAGTCATGACCTTTACCATATACGGGTATATAGAGGAGGAATGAAAAGAAGAAAGAAGGACAGTAGAAAATCAAGTAGCAAATGTAGGAGAAAATCAAGGAGGAGATGTAGGAGATTATTAAAAGGAAAGAAACATTTAATAAGCCAAAGAAAAGACATCCTGGGTGAAAAGAAGGTAAGTATATCTTTGTTTAAGTTAATTCATTAATAAGACTTGAAGGAATTAGATATTAATAATAATATGAAATAAACTTGGGAATATTAGGTTATGAAATCGTGTATATGAAATAAACATTGAAATAATAGATTATGAAGTAAACTTATATTATTAAATATGAAATAAATCAAATATATTGATAAATAAGTAAAAAATATATACTTAGTCTATTTCTTGTTCACTCACTAATTACAATTAAGCAGGGTTACCCGGGGACGCGTCCCCGGCCTAAATCCCCAAGTTTCCGGATTGGGGACGTCCCCACGCCGTCCCCAAATTTCAAGGAAAAGTTGGGAACGTCCCCGGGACTTGGGGACGGCTTGGGGATGTCCCCACGCCGTCCCCAAATTTCAAGGAAAAGTTGGAAACGTCCCCGGGACTTGGGGACAGCTACCCAAAAATCTGGGGACGGCTGGGGACGCTGTAGACGTCCCCCCCGTGTCCCGGGGACTTCTAGCCGTCGCCAATCAAAAAGGCCCAAAGAAAATAAAATAAACTTAAAAAGCCAAAAAGGCTTCCATAGGTGGGGTCGTTTTGGGGCCGGGAGGAAAAAAGGAGGATCCCACGCGGATCCGCGTGAATCCACAGGGACCCACGGCCAGCCAAGATGTAAATCTCTTTCCTAGCAAGAATTTCTTTATACTATCTTTGTAGGGTTTGTTCTTCTAAATACATGAAATTTAATGGGCTTCAATTGTAATCAGTGAAACTCGGAGACTTGCACCCCTACCAAAACCTCGAAGTATCCATCCCTGCACCGGGTTCTTGGAGTACCCAAGTACCCCCATCTCCGCCATTCTGCAACCACGCCGCCGCCGGGACGGATACTTGAATTTCTATTTGAATTTTGATTTTTGAATGTTACTATTGGGTATGTACTATGTTACTATGTTGAATGTTCAATAGTTATGGTTCGTGTTGCAATTTTGCTATGTTCAAGTATTTCAATTTGGTATGTTATACAAAAACATCATTTCATAACTAGCATTTCAAGTTCTATATGTAATATGTATAGTATGCAACACCC
>MU226014.1:924410-937896 GCA_018584345.1 Thuja plicata | reverse complement strand
CCCCCGCCGTCCCCCCGTCCCCCCGCTGTCCCGAAATTGAGGCCCTTTGTCCCTCATCCTGGAAACTTGTCCTAGCGTCCCCCCGTGCCGGTGTTACACTGATTGTAATCCAATCAAATAGAGCCAATTCCCTATTTCCTTTTCCTTTTGCGAATCCCTTAACTATTCACCATTGAATGTGTCATTTAATTCTTTTGAGAAAAGATCACTTTTTTGATCTGTCATCGTCTTCATTTTTAAAATCTGATGCACACCTCCACTGTAAGATGCTACCTCTATTTGACTGATATTTTTTTTTGCCATTCACAATAAACCGAATCTATGTATTGCATCTAAATCAAACTCCACCAGGTATTCAAGACAATCTTGTTAAATTTTGATCAGAATATATGGCTTTTAATTTTCTTATATAATCTCAATATATTAATTTAATCACAATATATATATATATATATTTATTACTGATATAGTAACAGATATATATAAATATGTTAATATCAATATTATGCAGATTAGATAAATGAGACTTGTATTGTTTGTTGTATATACTTGTCTCTTATCAAACAACCAATGACTATATATATGTGAGACATGTCATTATAGAGACATGTCTTTTTGAGGACATGGCCCTATAATGCCATGTCTTTTCATATCTTTAATCACCCAATAATACTAATCGGTATACAATAGTCGGTATACTAAACGATATCCTTAATCGATAGTGCAAGACACTTAATAAACGTTTGTCCAAACCGAACACCGATCGGTGTTATGACAAGGTAGTTAATACATTATAATGCACCCGTTGTGATACGACTACAGTCCGACTATATTGGTTAACATACGATACTTGGTGTTTGAAATAACCTATACTTAATGACGAACAGATTAATATCAATCAGTATAAACAATCGATATCAATCAACCGATATGAATCGGTATTCATAACAACCGATATTAATCAGTATCTCTGAACTTATCTCAAAACCGATATTAATTGGCGTCTTTGATCAATACACAAGACGACAGTAATAATATGAATAACCGTTATATCGGTATTAGGAATAAGTTATTAATATTAACCGATACAAATCGGTACTATTAATTTGTGATGTAAATAATATGATTAATTCAATGATGTTTATTTAATTCAATATTATAAAGAGATAATGTTAAATATTTATATTAATATATATATATAGTAGTAATGTCCATTATTATTATTATTATATATATATTAATATATTATTTTTTAATTTTTTCATAATATTATGATCGTTTTATCTGATCGAAGCTATAAACATCAACAAATCTGAATTCAATGTCTTTATCAAAAGCTAATACCATGTCTGGCATCTATGGTTGAACAAACAACAATGCCCAGCTGTGATTGGCTATTCAAGGATCCCAAATCAGAGTCTGGACTTGCAAATAAGTTCTAAACACTTCTCTAGTTGTTTTGCCTCTGCTAATATATTCAATCAGAAGATAAATATTCTCTAATATTGAGAATCTTTTATAGCAGCATTATCCTTGCTCAGAACTAGAAAAAATAACAGTTTTCACCATGATCCATGCTTGGACCACTGTAAGAACCCCCTTCCTAGTTTTACCCAAATGCTGTTCTAATCAGTTTGACATTTTATCAAACAGATTGCATTTGCCTTGGAGACATTTTAAAAAATAGTTTCGTTTCTTTACAGTTGCTAATTTGTTCAGTGTGGTGCTTAAAGTGATCTGAACAGTTTACAGTTTTGGTGGAGAGTAATGCTTTCACAAACATTCGATAGTAGAAATGTTCCAGACAGAGACAAATATTAAATCAGAGATTTAAGTTTGCACCTGTACAGACTCAGCATGATTGGTTGGATGATGAATAATCAAGATTGAAGCTTTCCGTTCTCTTATACAGCCAACAGCAATAAGCTGTGTGAATCGTCTACTGCAGGCTCTATACTATGTTTGATATAGTCTTGTTGATGAGTGATGAAGATGAACTACTATTCCCTTCCAGAAGTGAGCTTGTCTATTGTCTGTAAGTACTTTCAACTAGAACACGAAGAGTACTTTTGCAGCAGTTAATCAAAGCTTCCCAAATGGCTTATTTCCAATGCCCGATAAGAGTAACTTTTTCCAGAAGTGACGTTTCAATGCCCAGACTCAAGTTTTGCAGCAATGACTCCTATCACAGCAGTGAATCGAATCTTTGCCAGCACTAATGTTTGTTATAATATACCAATGATTTCTTTGGTATTACTTCTTGCTGAAAATTTCCAACCCGCATCCCTTCACTCTGGCTATCGATTCTGGTGGTGAATGAACTTGACTCAGATGTAACGTACGCTAACCTAGAAATCATGTTGCCAGTTCCCAATCTGTGCAAATCACTAGAGTTTCAATTGATACCAGGAATCAATGCGGTTGTAATGTGCCTTCTGCGATTTAATTTGTTCCACATATTTCCGCTGTGCCTGTGAATTATAATTTTTGTGCTAAGAAATTTATGTGTTCCCCCTGTTTTTGACGCTCAGAACGAATACAAAACACTACTGTCAATATTTGTCTTCCGTGGATGGAAGCACCAATGGAGCTGCGCTGAGAGGAATGCAAGGAGCATCTATGGCAATAGGGACCATTCATGACATTCACAACTCATTAGAAGAATTCTTAGAAAATATTATTCTGCCAACTATAGATATCAACCTCACCTTGAAGGATCTCCAAGGAAATATATCCTCCGAATATTTAAGAGAAGACCATGAACATCATCGCCGTTATTAATAGGGTCCGCTTTTTTTTTGAGTCGACTTAAATATTCATATAATTGGAACCTTATTTTTCCCCGATATCTTCTCATGCGGTCACCAAGTATTAAATTATATATCATTCATTGGCAAAATATATTCTTTCATAAAGACTTGCTCAAAAATTATCGGTCCACACCATATTAAACTATATAAACTCAAAGAAAATGATAAATTGAGAGCTTTGCAATATTAATCGCAAATCTCCAAGGTTTTTAACGGGTCCCACAAACAAATATTCCACCTAGACTATTTTCAGAAGCATTAATCACCAACAACAACGATAATTGGGTTATAGACATATGAATTGTCCGCTACTTTCTTGTACCAATATTAACATCAATTGATAATCCCTCAAAAATATACTAATCTTCTCTTTGCCAATATGGCACTAATTTTTCTCATGACAATGCCTCATACATTAACCATTTATTAGCGAGTTGCATCAGTACTTGTAATATTCTTCACATCCACAAATGTTTCCGCACCTTGAAGATATTTTTCAATGAAACACAGAAATAATATAATCGTTGCAGGTATAATATTTATCTCTTGTTTCTGTTACTTATGAAACCTTATAGGCTGGCAGGAAAACTAGCTCTGATACCACTAGAATATCCCCTAGGATATTTTCTCCTAATTTTCAAAATGTATCACTAACAAACAAATTGCATGCAACCGATTTGTAATTATCCAATAGATTATGCTGAAATTCATAGAACCTTGATATTAAATATGAAGATAAAACATTACAATCTCATTTTTCAGTTCAGATATGAAATGCCTCAAAACACCGCAAGTCTGTCTTGAAAATAAACTTCACAAATAAGCCTAGTTGTGACTTCCGTCACAAATCCACCCTCCAAAAACGAATTGGGTTTCCATCCAATCCGCAGAAAGAATCCCAAGGGTTTCCGTCCTCAGGAAACTAGAACTAAAACAAGAAGCTTTGAGAGCTCTGCCAAAATAAATGTTCTCAAAACGAAGCCCAAGCTGCCTTTTTATACTCCTCCAATGAAGGTTCCAGAAGACTCTTGAAATTCCCTTTATTTGCTTTTAAATTTTCCCTTTTTAATTTAAAATTGAACTTGGAGGAAAAATAATTATAAAGTGACTTTTAAACCAAGTTGTCATTTAATTTTGATATAATTTTACAACTTAAAATTTAATTATTTAATTGATTTCTAATGTCTCAAAAAGGGGACATTACAACTGCCCCTCTCAAATCCAGAGGAAGATTGTTATTACATATCAGTCTCTCCAACTGTTGAAATGGCTGTCATTACTCTTTGGGCAAATAGGGTTAGTTTTGGAGGAACAATCACAGTGACAAATCTGTTTACCAACGATAGGCAATGATCAAGTAGGAAACCATAAATTGTTTTAGGAAACCATATGCAAAACCATGAGCCCAAATGTGGCTTGCAACCTCATGGCACAAATTCCAATGCCCCTCCTCCATGATGGGTCAACAAATCAAGAATACAATTTTCTCTTACATGTCATTAACATATCCACGAAACTTAGGCAGTCTATTTTTTCAGTTTCCACATTTTCCAAGATGCTTTCTAACATGCAACATAGACTCATTATTTGTTCTAGATTTTTAGCTCACATTGTAATCTATCTCTTATATGCTCTTAGAGTTGGAAGACTTAATCCCTTGGACCCATGTCCATCCATGGGCCTAGGGCCTGGGAAGTCAAATGAAAGGCTGTGGAGGGGTGGGAGTTGGGGCTGGGGGAGCCTAGAACCCTAGGACCTAGTGTATAGGTTCCGTTTTTTAATGAAAGTCTGCAGGCTAGGAAAATGAAAAGGACTACAGAAACATACAAACACTTAGAAATTTTCTGGGAAGTCAAATGAAAGGCTGTGGAGGGGTGGGAGTTGGGGCTGGAGGAACCTAGAACCCTAGGACCTAGTGTATAGGTTCCGTTTTTTAATGAAAGTCTGTAGGCTGGGAAAATGAAAAGGACTACAGAAACATACAAACACTTAGAAATTTTTGAGAACACTCGGTGAGCATAACACATGTTGGGGGGGCACTTAGAACTTCTCAGATTGGATGTTAATGGTGCGAAAATAAGGCAAAGGCAACAAACCATGCAAGGACATAGGATCTTCATGAATTCTGAGGCCTGCGAATCTAGGCACTAACATGTTGCTTAACTTTTTATCAAAGGATATGGTTGTAGAGTTTTAAGAAAGTAATTTATAAATTTTATGAAAAAAGCTGCAAAAATCGTAAACTAGAAGACTTTATTTGTTTCAACATTTTCATATGCTATTTTTTCTATAAAATAACCTTTACTTTCATGTAGGAAATCATATTAAGCTTATATAAATCTCTGTTTTGCAAATATTTTCATCAATGCATAGGCCTTGAAGTTCATGAGTAGGATATACTTATTTAATTATATTTTTATCGTTGAATCCTTTTATTTGTAAGATATTTGAGAGTTGAGCCTATTGTCATTTTGACTCCATGTTGGCATTTTAGAACTTTGCATGCAAAATTTGTGTAATGGAGTAGATTAAAATCATCTCCTGAAAATTGAAATGTCTAGCATGCTAATTTTAGTGATATGAAGACTTCAAGAAATATGCAATTTCTTTTGTTTGCAAAGAAATATATTGGTGAGTTGTTCACCAATGCAAAATTTTGTCAAATGTTTCATACAGTTACATATGTTAAATTGCTTGTTCTTTCCTTCTAATCTTTGTAAATTTTTGTTTCTTGTTGAATTTGCATTTTTTAGGAGGGACCTATAAGGATAGAAGTTGCAACAAGCGGGGCCATGTCAACAATTTCAAAGATAATTCAAATGGTACAAGTTGATATTCATTTGGGTAAAAGGAAAACAATTTAAATTTGCTGCTGTAAAGAAGCTTTAATTCGATCATGAAAATTTTGGATTTTTTACTTTGTAAATTGTCCGAACAGGTTTTTATACCCAAATTTACCTACATTAAGCTCTTTGGCATTACTTATAGTTAACATATGCTTTGTTACTATGCCATATTATTGTATTTATCTATTTTTCATAAGTGTTTTCACACACATTATTTGAAAATTTATCAAAGTTCGATATCTTTGCAAATGGTGACTTGCAATAAAATATCATGTGTATAAACGCATAACCACACACAACTAATGCTTGAAATCCTAATTACAGCTTGTTTTTAGCTTTTGATGACATGGTCTATTTGTTGAGAAGACAAAAGAAGGTGCATAATATGAGAGTTGTGAGGCCCAGGTTGTTCTTTGACTAAGCCTGTTTTCTGAACATTTCTGGGCAAATTTCTAACATTCATGCATGTATTTCAAATTGTGAGTCATGACCATTGCATCCATGATGTGTCAACTTTTAGATTTCTATTTGAGAACAATGAATTTGTGGAAAAAAATGTAAATTTGCAGTATATATTAATGTATTATCCGTAAATAGTAGCATAACTGTTTTGTATGGAAACCTCTTTCACCCTCATTTACTATCACATTTCTTGTTTCCCTTTTCCTGAAACCTAGTTATAGTATCTAAAGTATACTTATTGATTTTAAAGGATCTATGCTACTACATACATGTGCCAATTGAAGTTTTGTAGCTCCTGCATGTTGATGTGATTTTGTTCCGCTACAACATGCAAAATCAAATACTTAGTATTTCGAGATGAAACACCAACTCTCCAACTCTCTCTTGAATAGGGATGCTCATATGCTAAACAATGTATACAGATTGCGTGATCAAACGTGACAACCTCAAGGTTCCTCTTTAATCGTGGACTTTCACTCAATTTTATGATGTGATATGCTAGTTATTAGAAAGGGACTTACGCTATTCATTCAATGGATATCAACTTGACTTTAACTTCTTCCAATCAAACAACTTCAAGGAAAGGGTTTAGAGAATCTAATATACTCCTTGAATGCAAGAAATCATTGTCATGAACCATAATTGATGCACGTATGCATATAAATTGGCTCAAATATTTTTCTATTAAATATAATATATTAAATAGGGAAATCATCGAGAGTTTACAACTATATCAAGAACCAGATCACAAAATTACAAAATATTACATCTTCCCTTTCCTACGGAGGGAGTCGAGGTATCATGTATCCAAAAATGAACCATACTATTTACAAAAATTAAACTTCAGACCACTGTTAGAAAACTTCTATTTAGGAAACCATGCTGTCCATGGCAGTTGATGATCTGCCCATTTGAGCTTCAAGTTGTCCTGAAAAATATCATTGTAAAGATTTAGCATATAAGCCTCCCAGGGTAGTGGAGGGTGCACAAAGATGGGTGTCAGATATTGTGATCCGATCCTAGGATCCTGCATTATGGGAGTACCAAGTGATGTCTGATCTTGAGGTACTTGGCTCGAACCTGTCGAATCACTGTTCCCTACTTCTTGTTTATCAGTCATAGTGTCGGCACCTGAGGTGTTTCCTTGTGCTGTCATGGTTCCTTTATCTTTCTGGTTTTCTGTTAGCCTTTTATGGTCTTTGATCTGCTGCAGCATTTTCCCTATGGTGACATCATAATCGAAGGCCCCCCAGCTTTGGTAGACATTTTACAGGTAATCTGCTCTCTGTCAAGCACATTCCTTACTTCTTTGATGGCTTTTAGCGCTTTGTGTTCTTTCACCTGCAAAATCACGGTGACCTGCGAGGCAACATTAAATGATATGAGTCTCCGCAAAGACTCAGTAAGAACT
Source organism: Thuja plicata (assembly GCA_018584345.1). Classification (NCBI taxonomy): domain Eukaryota; kingdom Viridiplantae; phylum Streptophyta; class Pinopsida; order Cupressales; family Cupressaceae; genus Thuja; species Thuja plicata. Next base: position 930,367 of record MU226014.1, on the reverse strand, counting down.
CTACTTCTACTATTGAAAATATCATCATTCCTAAACTTCCAAATATGCCAAAGAATGTGAAAGGAAAGAGTTGACCAGAAAATATTGCATCTTTTATCTAGTCCCATCAAATTCCTAGAAAAGATATCAAGTATGTGAAAGTTACTATTTAGTTCCAGGCCAAATAGGCTCCACACGGTTATAGCAAATTGACATTCAAAGAAGATATGCGGGATAGACTCACGTTCGGTTTAGGAGCAGGCATTTGGTTCACCAGAAGGTTTCTTAATTGACAACCTATGCAGAAGAAAACGACACATGAAACAGAGCACTTTAGGTTCAGCATGGGTGTGCCATAGTTTCACAAGATATTTACTCCATGTAGTACGGTCTAAGTTAAGATTTCATTTAACATTCAGGTGCTCATAGATGGTATCCATGTCTGCAAGTATCTTATACACTGCTTTGGCTATAGTGTTCCAAAGTGGAGTGCTATCAGACCACTTGAGTAGATCAAGTCTGTCGGATGCAACCGAGGTGTCTTTGGGGTGATTGAGAGTTAAGCATGCCTCCCTTAGAGTGGTATAGGTCCTCCAGTGGGAGAGGGGTCTATCATATTTGGATACAAGGTCATCCCAAGAAATCAGATTCCTGTCCTCAATGATATTTGAGAAGTAGCTTATGCCCAAGGAGTTCTACTTCCTTGCAAAGCATCCTTGCATCTGAGCCAAAGGCTTATCACCTTTGTAGAGGTTCCACTAGATGGATCTCTCCCCATACACATTCTTCTCCTGATCTAATAAACCATAACTTGCCACACTGGATCTTATTTCCTCCCATCCCTTCCAGATAGATTGGAACACTGCTGATCCTCTTACTCTTACTTTGAATTTCCCTGCCATGAGATCAATTATTTACAAGTTTTTCCAGTGCTTAGCGTGGGCTTGGGTAGCCTTGCTAATGTTATTTCTTATCAGGATCTTCCAAGGCTCATTCCCTTGTGTAGCTTTGGCTATCCATTTAACAAGCGTCATTCCCTGCCATCTAAGATCCTTCAATCCTAATATCCCCTTTGCACAGTTGCCCTAGTGCACCAGTCCCATCTGACAGCATGATTTTTCTTCTTACCTTTACCATCCGACCACAAATAGTCTCTGATAATTTTGTGTATGAAGTTAATCTGTGATTGATTAAAGAGCCAGGATGAAGAGTAGTATATAGGGTATGCAACCAGAATATTTTGACTAACTTGTAGTCTCCCTGCCATAAAGAGGAATCTGTTATTCCATTTGTTCAGCTTCCCTTCTATCTTGTTCTTCACCCAATCCCACATGTTTTTTAGGTCAGGTTTAACAGAAAATGGAATGCCTAAGTATCGGACTTGCTGTAGAGGCCCTCCCCATGAAAATCCAAACTGATTGCACCAACTTGGTGGTGAGTCTTCCCATCCTAGCAGAATATGTCCAACTTGTCCATGAGGTGTTTAAAGTTATTTTCACACATCTCTATCATAATGGAGGTGTCATCTGCAAATTGAATATTAGTCAGCTCCTCATCATTGGGTAGTTTGACTCCCATGACCCTTGGGGAGATAGAATTGTCTCTGAGAATGTAGAATAAGGAGTTTTTTGCTATCACAAATAAGGTTGGGGCTAGTGGGCAACCTTGCCTTATAGATCTGGATAATGGGAAGTGTTCAGATCACATCCCATTAACTTCTACTACAGCTATAGCCCCCTTCTTTAAAGTAAGCACCATATGATTGAATTCCTTAGGGAATCCCAGAGCTTCTAGCACTGTCATAATAAACTTCACTCTATCTTGTCATATGCCTTCTCATAGTTTATCAACAACATGCTGACTTGTTGTCCCGAGGTTTTTGCCCACTCCATAGTCTCCCAACAGGTGATTAGATTCTCTAATATGTATCTCCCCTTCACAAATCCTGTTTGGGTGGGGCTAATCACTTTGGGAAGAATATTCACCAGCCTCCTTGCTAGAACTTTAGCCAAGATTTTGTATGACACATTTAGGAGGGTAATAGGACGCCAATTTTTAAGCAGAGTTTTGTTTCCATACTTGGGTATGAGTTTTATAATACTAGTATTGACCTCCGATCCCATGGAACCTACCTCAAATGCCTCATTGTATACCTGCAGTAAGTCCTGCCCAATCCAATCTATGTTGTCCTTATAGAATTTAATAGGTAATACATCAGGGCCGGGGGCCTTTTCATTTCTCATATGTACAATGACCCCATTAATTTCCTCAATTGAAATTGGATTGCTTAGTGCTAGTGTATCTTTCTCTTTGAGTTGAGGGGGGGATGATATTCTTGATCCTGTTCCTCATCTCCTCCATCTCTGTGCCTGAATCCTCTGAGGTAAACAGTTTGGAATAGAAATATACAAAAGCTTGCAGGATATCTTCCTGAGAGTTGAGGGTATCTGCTTCCAGACATATGCAATCAATTCTAATCTTGACCTCTTTAGCCTTAAGTAGTTGGAAAAAGAATCTTGATCCCCTGTCTCCCTCATTGATCCAGTTAGCTCTTGCTCTGATCCTTGCACCATTAATCTTGTTTTGCTGCAATTTCCTCAGTGAGTCTCTGTACCAAACTAGATTGTCTCTGGCTTCTTCATTGGTTGGGTCTAGTTGGATGGTATGCTCTGCTTGGCACAGTTTTACTTGTAGCTCTGTTTTTACTCTCCTTGTGTCCTTAGCTCTCTTCTTCCCCACCACTTGGAATACTGTTTTCCAACTATTTGTACATTGAATCCATCTCTTGATGGCACTTTGATGCTTTGCCACCTTATGGTTGAACCATCTTATCATAAGGGTTGCAGCCTTGATGTCCTTCCTCCTTAATAGTGTCGTGTTAAGGGAAAATGAGTTGTTTCCTCTTTTGGGGAGGGGGGTGCTCCCCAACTGAAAGATATAACAGACTATAGGGTGATGGTCTGATAGGGAGTATGGGACTACTCTAACACAAACTCCATTATCCTCTTTTTTGAAACTGAAGTGGTTTTTATTGACATAGAATCTATCTAGCCTGCAATATATTCTTCTATTCCCTTTTTGAAAGTTAGACCAAGTATGCCATATCCCTTTGAAATCTTTCTTTTGTCCAGCTAGAGGGTCAAATAGGCTGCGCTTACTAGTCATCTTAGACCAGAAGTGCTTCTCATTACCTTTCCACTCCATTCTAGACCCTCCTCCTTTATCTTGTAGGGACTCCACCATGTTGAAGTCCCCGACTACAATCCAAGGAATATCCTTCATGTCACACATCCACTCCCAAAGCTTAATCCTGTCATAGTGATCATTTGGTGCATATACAGAACATATTCCAAATTCAACATTATTATGTTTGCAGATGACCCAAACAGTTCTATTACACGGGGAGGACCCTCAGTCTGAAACTTTATTAGCCCATCTGGGGTGAATAAGTATAGCACTCCCTCCCTTACCTCTTTGGTGATTGGTGTAGATACTCCTGGCATCTTGCCATATGCATTTTAGAGCAACTTCTAAATTGAATCCAATTGCTTTAATTTCTTGGAGAAGGAAGAAGTCAAATCCTTTCTGCATTCTAATGAATCTTTTAACTACATACTTCCTGTCTGGGGACTCCAGTCCCCTCACATTCCAGGATGCGCATTTGATATCCATAACAATATTAGGAGTCCTCTTCCATAGGAGCTTGGAAGCTCTTAAAAGGGTTAGGAAGTTTTCTCTTTTGTATTTTCAGTGGTTTGATACTCGAAACATGGTTGGGTGGTCTACCTCTCTTCTTTCTGATCTTGGGAACCCCTTCCTCTTCCTGTGGGTTGTCTCCCTTCTCAACTTGATCCATTACCGGCCTCCCAGTTAAGGGTTTCCTGCACTTCTTTTTGGCATTGAATGTATACTCAGTTGGAGCACTTCCTTCGAAGACAACAATGGCCATATCAGAGTCTCTTATTTCCCCTTCTTCCGGGTTGTCTTCCTTCCTACTCTCCTTAGGGGAGGCACACTTCTCATCCTCAAAGATATTCTTCTCAGAAGGAGACTTATTCCCTTGTTGGGCATTACCCTGGGTAGTGGGGGCTGGTATCACAGTGATTGAAACATTGTTTAATCTATTGTCCTTGTCATAAGCTTCTCTGATAACTTCTAGTCCACCATATGGTTTATCATTAGTGGTATTCCTTAAAATCTTGTCCGTTTTCTCAATTATGTCTAGCCCAAAAACTCTAAGTGGAGGAATAGGATCTGTTCTTCTGTGGATTGAGATCTTCTTGATCTTATTTAGGACAAGTTGCTAGGCATTCAGAGTCCTATGTTTGGATACGAGACTCTTTGAATTCAACCCAAAATCAATGTTCTCAATCTGTGGGAGGTCAATTAGTTCTTCAATATTTGGACCAGCTGGAGGGATCGGACATGAGTCTTTATTGAATGCTCTTCTGAGCGCGTCTAGAGAAGCTGCAATTGCTTCTGAGGAGGCGGGGAGTTCAACTTCTAGATTACTAGAGCTTTTAGGATGGGGAGTGGGAATGCCTTTTGATTTACCACTGGACGACTATGGGTTATTCTTTTTCGCCGCATTAGGTTTCGGGGCAATCTTCTTTCTGTTCAACATTTAGCATTCGTGCCTCATGTGGCCTTCCCTTCTGCATAAGAAGCAGGTATTAAGACCTCCTAGAAAGTAGATTGGGCAATTAAAGGTGTGGCCATCTAGGTCGAAAACTATCTCACCCGGGATGTCAATCCCCCGGTTGATCGTAATCAGAACCCTAGCATCTGTGTGGGGAAGAAGCATGTCGGTTTTTTCAACCCTAAGGACCATGCCGAAGGGTTCAAGGGCCCGAGGAATTATGTTCCACAAAAATGGCGGTAGGCTACCTATGGTAATCCAGCAGGGGCTTGATAGGGCTAACACATTGTTGTGGACAGCGTCGGGAGACTAGGGCAGAGCCCTAAAGTTGGCATTGCCAATCTTCCAGAATTGTCTGATGACAATCTCTTTTTGGGATTTGGGGTTCATAAAGAAAATTAAAAAAAACCCTTTCTGAACCATTCAAAGAAAGGAAAAGTGGAATCCATGTTGTTTGCCCCAAATATTGTGGAGCCAGTCATTTAGGAAGGTTCTCGACGAGAGTTTACTGATGTCTTGTGTTGCCAAAAAGACTGCAGAGTTCCTAAGGCTATCTTTCTCCTTCTCAATAGCAATGGGCATCTAAATATTAGGCTTGATAATACATGCCTATAGTAGTAGTAGGATTCTTACCTCTAGTATTGGTTCCATCTCCTGCTCCTGGAACACGGTTGCCATCGATGATGAACTTCGCCTCTTGCGGAATAACGGTTTCCTCGCTAAGCGCTTGCTTGAAAGTCTTGCCACAACCTTTAGCTTTTGATGACATGGTCTATTCGTTGAGAAGACAAAAGAAGGTGCATAATATGAGAGTTGTGAGGCCCAGGTTATTATACCAAATGTATATTATACTTGGGAAGAAACAACGAATACTTATGCTAAATCATCAATGGGTAGCGTCGAATAGTATGAAGCAAATATCATCGAGGGTTCAATAGAGATTACCGAGTATGGTTGAATGCTAAACATTGGGGGTGTCGACGATATATTTCTAAGACTAATTACAATTCCCCATATGGAAAACTTAGGAAGAAATAAGGAAAGACATTAAGTGTCTACTGTAATTGCAGTCTAAAATGATACAGGGAATTATATTTAGTGGTGACAATAACTGTTAATATATTTGTAACCAGAATTGTTCTAGGATAGTAATCAGAATTATTTGAATTACATATTGCAGATATACGTATTATAATAATCAGAATTATATACACATATTTTATATTGATATATGTATATTTACATTTGACTAAGGAAGTCATATATATATATATATATATATATATATATAGTGTTGATCGTAAAGAATTCAACATGTTAAAGATTATATATATATATA
>MU226014.1:905180-924369 GCA_018584345.1 Thuja plicata | reverse complement strand
ATATTGTTAATCATAAAGAATTCAGTGTTAATCGTAAAGAATTCAACATGTTAAAGATTATATATATATATATGTGTGTGTGTGTGTGTGTGTGTGTGAGTAATTCCATACCCAAGAATGGTAATTCCACCATCCGTCTTAGGATTAGTGATTAGGAAAGGAGTAAGGAATTAAGGCATAAGTATGTATTATAAATCAATGATCGTTTCTAAATATTATTTAAATACATAGTGACATATGATAATTATTGGGGATTGGTATTCTTCTAGTATGAAACATTTCAAGTTTCCATCCCCAAGTGCAATTCAAAACCTAACTGGAAAATTTAAGAACAAATCAAATAGGGTCCCAAATGGGGACATTACAGTGGTATCAGAGCATGATCCTTCCATCCTGCAGGGTACAAATAAAATAGGGACCACACTTAAGAACAAATAATGATCACGAAGATGGGGTAAAGAATCAAGGAACATGTACGCATCTCCATTAGCCTATGAGGGTCTAGGAAATAGGCTAATCCTCTGAAAAGTTGACATTCACGAAAAAGTGGACATTACAGAAAATTATACGCTTGACATGATGTGATTGAAACATGTGTAACTGGAATTTCTTGATTGGTAGAAGACAACTAGGCACCACCTCAACATCCTCATCCTGTAGACTTGATCAATCCTTTGGTGATGGGAAAATATCTTTTGATGCTCAACATTGCCAAGCCTTCAACACATAGAAAGAAAAAGCATTAATTTCATGAGATGATAGGTAAAGATGAAAGAAATCTTAAATTTTCATGAAAAGAAATTACATCAACATCAAACAAGAATGACTTTACTCATGGATTAGTTCAAGCTTGAAGTCGAATTCCCCTATTTCTTTCAAGTATCGTGTTCTTATTTTTGATAAAAATAGCTTTATCCTTGCAATCTGAAATGAATTTCTCTCATTATCTGGGAATCAGACAAGTTTTCTATCTTTATCTCTGATTTTAGTGAAAATCTGCCTTGGATATCCAAGATTGATGCCCACAAGACAATTAGCCACCTTCCCAAAGTATTTTATTTCTTCTTCAAGTTGATTCGTTGCCTTAAGAAGATATCTCATTGCTTCAAGGAGGAAGGAAATTGCTACTGTAGCAGAGGTAAATTTGCTTTCGCTTGACGTTGAAAATGAACTCTCATCTCTTCCTTACATAGGTGATTGGGGTTTGAAAAGGCTTATCCCCTTAGTTATCTTGTCGTTTTGTCTTGATCATCTTTAAATTTTGAGCATCTATTCATGTTTTCACCTCCCCATGCTTGGCGGAAAACTAAGAGGATTTTAGCAATCAAAGTTTTAGTTTTATTGAATCCAGCCCCCCCCTCATGGTCTCAATCCTTTATTTTCTTCAAACTAACCTCAGCCATGCCCAAGTCAACTTCTTCTCCATGAAGTCGGATATCTTACTTATGAGAGGAAAGATTCCTCTTGGGGTGGTGGAATCCGCCACCCTTAGAGGAATTTTCCTCGTGTTACCTCATTTTCCGCCAAGATAAATTAGTTAGCTAAACTTGTTTAATCACTTAATCATCCATTTTGTTGGTTCATCTTGTAAATTAGAAGGGGCTGAATTATGTTTTAGGCTCCAATCACAAGGCGAAAATCAGGACTTCAAGAGGAATTTTTGAATTCATTACCTCAACTCAATTTCCATCTCAAAAACTCAGTCCTATTAGTTCTATTCTTTCACCATTTGGATCAGATTGTTGCCAAATTATGTTTTGCTCAGGTCCAAGTGTCTCAAACTTGCCTCTTCTTCATTCCATACAAGGGCAAAATTCTAAGGGGTGGGAGGAATTTTCCTCAAGGCATGGTGGAATCCACCAGCCTTGAAGGAATTTTCCTCCTGGATTTGATTTATTCCATCCTCAAAACTTCACCAAATCATCACCATCTTCCTTTGATTCCATTGCAATTCAAACTGGGATTTTATGTTCTTATTTGTTCAATCTCAACTTGAGCGGAAATTTAAGTGGCGAGAGGAATTTTCCTCATGACATGGCATAATCCACTAGCCTTCGAGGAATTCCTCTTGGGCAACTTAACCTCAAAAAACAACAATTTTTGCAGTTTGTTTCACTTTTCTCAGTGATTTGGACTTGGAGCTCACCTTTGCAAAGGTGTGGAATTTTGGAGGGTCAGAGGAATTTCCTCTGGGGCAGGCAGAATCCCCTATGCCTAGAGGAATTTTCCTCTTTGCAACATGCTTTTCATACTCAGTCATTTTTTAGCTCAGAGGGCAGGAGGATTTATATGAAATAAAGTATCAGTTACATTCTTATACTTTAAGTTATAATTTATATAAATACTGTCAGGATGTTTGAGATAGGTTTCAAGTTCATAGGAGTTATAATAAAGATTCTAGATTTTGGGAGTTTTCAAAAAAATTTCAACTTAGCCAAATTTCAGGATTCAGCACGCCTTTAACAATGTTACCTCCCACTACCTTTCTTGACTTTCGAAGACCAAATTGAAGTTGGAACAAGGAGTTTCAAAAGGTTTTAACTCGTTTCATCACAAATCCCTTTATTTCAACTCCATGTCCCTGACAGACTTGACTTCCTAGTAGGCCAAAAATGCTTAAACTCACTCTCGGACTCAGAGACTTGAAAATTGCCACCACCTAAGACCACCTAAGATAACTACTCCTACAGCTAAAGAAAAAAGAGGGGGTCCCCATTTGCAATGGGGCAATGGTGTGAAAACTGCACAACACTGCGCTAGATCCCTTTTGGTTGATACAAATGATAACAGGTAGAAGCAAATAAACCCCTATGATGACCAACCTGTTTTCTAATGTATGATATCAATCATGCCTAGTAAATGTCTACGAAAATCCTTTTATGTAAGCAAGTGTATATTCCTGCTCCACTTCTTTGAATCTGTATTTAGTACCTTTCTCACAAGCATCTTCATTGCCAAAATTTCATAAAAAATCTAATCAAATTCATATGTAACAATGATTTTTAAAGTGGTCCCTTTTTTTGTTAATTTAACTTTCTGAATTTGTTGTTAGCAAAGTGCTTTTTTGTTTTCTTCTGTTTACTTTATTCTTTGCAATTTTGCTCCACTCTATAAAAGATATCATTTTTCTTCATTTCTAACAGGTTGAAGAAGCCCAAGGCCATGAGGCTCCAGTTCAGAGACTAGCTGATGCAATTGCTGGACCTTTTGCATATACTGTCATGGCTCTTTCGGGAGCAACACTTGTATTTTGGTGCTGTTCATTCTTTCCTATCCATTATTAATTGTGCAAATCACATGCATAAGATTTCTGCAATTACTTTAATTGATTCCATGACCTTTCATCTCACATAATGAATTTTAAAGCTTCAAGGGGAATTGTAAATTTAAATTTCTAGGTCTGCAGGCTCCCTATGATTTATAGTGTGTACTAAAAGCAAAGTATCTATCAAATGATAAAACAAACTGCAAAGATGATTTAACTATCAAAACAAGTACTTATTGAACATATATATAATAGACAAATGAATAAGAAAGTGGAATCAGAGTTATGAGTAGTCAAAAGTTTGTTTCTGGTTCTTGCAACTGTTTTCACTGCTCTCAAATATAATTTTAGTTTTGTGCTTGATGCTCTGTTAAACTAAATATAAGGAAGAGCCTTTAGCATTGAAATACCTAGAATCATTTTAGAGCATTTAGTTATAATATTTCTCCTTTTATTTAGAACATTTAGTTACAATGTATTCTACTAGTCTTGTTAGGTTTCTCAAGGTTCACATGCTAGTCAGCGCACTCCTTGCATCAGTATGCCTACATGTAGTGAATCTTTCCTTGATCAGTTGTTAAAGACGCTTTTGATCACAAGTTCCTTTACTGGTTTACTATTCTTAGCTTGGATGAAATGATATCAACAATATCCCTGGAACATGTGAACAAGACTGATCTTAACTTTAAATTGAAATTAATGAGAATAAAGGATATTATGATGAGAAAGTGTTCGATCATTTATCATTTAGGATTGGTGCCTACTCCCATGAGCAACAGAGACACAACCTATGAAGAGGAAAAGAACATGTTTGCAAATGACACCTGGATCCAAACTTGCACACACAAACAAGTGATAAAGTCCTACATAACCAAGTATTCTTAAAATTCCATCACAAGGCTACAAGAACTTGCATGAAATGAACGGGAGACCATTATAGTTGTCACACTCTAATCTAAGTCTCATTACATTAATACTAGCAAATATGGCAAGAGATAACCCACAACTAAGTTGAATTTTTTTCCAGAACCATTACAAATTACCATGGAGTTATTAAGTTACATACATAGATTCAAATGAAATCCTTCCTATGATGTACAATATGTGACCTTGTCACTTGTAGATCAAACTTTCAAAACATTGAAACAATAGAACAACTTGAGATACTTTTAGTCAAGAAAATAATAGAAATGGCCAAATCCTATTATGTATTTTATCCTACATATGGCATTTCGTTATAGTGTATTTTGCCTGTCTCATTAGAGTTCTCAATGTTCAATTCTAGGGCAGCAAAACGTCCTTCCTACGCCTATTGGAGTATTATTTGATTACAAGTTCTTTTCTTAGCTGGAATGAAATATCACATCAACAATATCATTGGAACATGCAAATAAGATGGATACTAACACTAAATTAAAATTAATGGGAATAAAAGGATAGCATGATGAGAAAATGTTTGATCATTCACCACCCAAGGCTAATAGATACTCACATGGGCAACCAAGACAACCTTTGAAGAGGAAAAAACATACCTGCAAAATCACACTTGGAACTACACTTGTATGAAATATGACATCAACAATATCATTTGAATATGTGAACGTGGTGTATACTAAAACTAAATTGAAATTAATGGGAATAAAGGATGGTATGATTGGAAATTGTTTGATTATTCACCATTTAGGTCTGTTGCCTCCTCCCATGGGCAATAAAGTCACAACTTATGGAGAAGGAAAAAAATTATATACCTGCAAATTACACTTGGAACTAGAATGGCATACACAAATAAGTAATAAAGCCTTGCATAACCAAACATTCTTAATGATTCATCTCAAGGCTACAATAATTCACATGAAATGTAAGAAAGACCATCATAAAGGCTTGTATTACTTTAATATGTTGTCATGTATTCATCTTATATACCTGCAGATTACACTTGGAACTAGACTTTCATCATACACAAATAAGTAATAAAGCCTTGCATAACCAAACATTCTTAATGATCCATTTCAAGGCTACAATAATTCACATGAAAGGAAAGAAAAACCATCATAAAGGCTTGCATTACTTTAGAATATTGTCACACATTCATCTAACTCTCATTTTATTTGTAGTAGTAAATTTGGCAAGAGAAACCCCACAACAAAGTTTGTGTTTTTTCTTGAATCATTATAGTTTTCCATGGATTCAATGACATACAAAACTTCAAATGAAATCCTCCCTATGATTTACAACGTATGACCTTGTCACTTGTAGACTAGACTTGCAAAATTTTGAAGCAATTGAACAACTCGAGACACTTGCGTAGTCAACGTACAATGCCTATTGTTATGTCTGATAATATTGGTCATCCAACAATGTATTAATTGTCCATATTAAGTCAGTTGTCACCCTCGGGTAGTTATAAGTGTCGGTTGGTTGACGGTTGTGTTTCTCTTGGCAACCGCCGGGTCCTTTAAATATGTTGTGTATTGTCAAGGAAGGAGTATGGTATTGTTGGATGAATTGGAATCCTTGGTTGAACATTTTTGGTCTTCTTGTTTGACTTCAGTATCTGGCATGTACAACCATCTTTATTATTATTTCTTGTATGTAATTTATTAGATATAGCAGTAAACGTTTGGCGTCGTTGCCTTAAAAGAAATTGGGTCGGGGTTGTGTGATTCATGCCCTTAGATCCCTATAAAGGCGAGAAGAGGCCACAAGGTGGTTAAGACCAAGTGATCAGGCAATCTTTAAGGATTGTAGAACAAAGAGAATGAAAAAGAAGATTACGAGAAATATTTGAGGAAAATCCAGTTGAATGATTCCCAAATCAGAGCCCTTCCGAGGAACAAAGTAAAAGGTGAAGCATTAGCCAAAGTTGTAGTCGGGAGGAAAGGAAACCATTCAACGAGGAAGGCATAAATTGTACATGGAGCGAGTGGGAGAAGATTGCTAGACACTTAGCACTCCCGGACGAAACATATTCTGACCTTACTAACCAAGAAAACAACCTGTCCACGTCAGACAAGGAGTACGAAGAAGGAAATCCCAAACTCACAAATATGTTCCATCACAGAAGACCCTCGGATGAAGTACAAAAACAAGTGAGAGCCTGAAAATACTTGAAGTGTTGAGGACGCTAGAGATGGATGTGTAGATGACATGCGCATGGCCAAGAGTGTAGGGAAAGAACTAGAATGTAGCTATCAAAATAATCCTCTGAGGTCTGGCACACAAGGCAGAAAATAGGCATCGAATGCAGGACGTGGTGGCATGAGACTCCGGAGAATGATCTTATTAAGGAGAATCTGAGACGTGCGTAGGTGCATTGGGCGATACAGATGCTAGTGTTCTGTATCTGAGATTTTGAAGGGGCATTGTGGATGATGATAGAGACCTTCGACAGACATAGCCGCTAGTGCATTTTTGAGTATCTCGGGCACAACATCACCATTACTCTCACATCGGCTGAGTTTACTAAGGTTTTTGGCATTCCAGGGAGTACAGGGAAAAATATTGACAAAGCGGCAAAAAAGATGACTAAGGAAGAGAAAGAAAGACTAATAAAATTGGTTTCTAGGAACTTGACACAAGCAGGAATGGATTCGATAGCTAACACCTCCAAGAGCCCCGGGATAAAGAAGTCCTTTGTTGCAGCGGGCCAGTGGAGATGTCTGATGGATGTAGTTAAGAGGCGACTCACAGGCTCGAGCCGAGCCTCGGACATTGCACTACCTTAGATTGTCCTGATGAATGACATTAGGAATGGCATGGTGTACGAATGGGCATTCCTACCTACTGACAAAATGTACGAATTTGTGACTCTGCAGCACAAGACATTTTACATGCCACATTATGCCTTCAGGTTCTTCCTCGAGGCCACCCGCACACAGATACCTCTTGAGAAACTCGAGGTGAAGCCGCAGGGTTGTGTGGTGCCTGGCCACCCACCCATTCTATATTGGTGGCACTTGGATATTTGTGATGTCCCCTTCTAGCTAGATACTTTAGTTAGCTGTGGTTTAGCCTATTATTGGACCCTTGTAGGCTATTACAGATGGATAGGGGGTCAGATTGGACACAGGAGGTTTGGGTTGTTTAGTGTTTTTGGCTTTCTCAGAGTTTAGTGGTTGGTTTGGGCTTAGAAAGTTTGTTTTAGGTCTCTTTTTAGTGATTCTTTCTATTTTTAGCAGCTGCTATTTTTACCATGTCTTTTCAGGCACATGGGAAATAATTTGTTGGACCCCAGTTTCAAACGGTTTGGACAGATTCTCAATATTGAGAGAGTTATGATTATTTCAGTGAATTCCAACATATTTAATGATTAATGATTAAATATAAAGTTAAATTGACTTTATATTTAAATCACTTAAATGATGGGTTTATAACACATCGAATGGGGCCAATTGAGTATTTTATTTTGGAGGTGAATTATTAAAAGTTTTCCCTAAGTCTAATTCCATTAAATGTTAATGATATTATTTAATGTTATTTCATTAAATAAAATCGCAGCCTTGAAGAGGATTTTCGAGTAGGGTTTTGGAGGCCTATATTTTCTTGGGAAATGAAGAATGAGGTATCCATTGTTATTGTTATCGATTATTGCTTCTTGCTCTGAGCTCTGGAAAAGGGTTTTCAGTATTCACCATTGGAGAAATGTAGTCTTCTTCTGTGTTCACCATTTCAGCCAGTGAAATCTCTGGTGAATCTGGTATTTTGGAGAGTCTCATCCAGAGATTCTTATAGTGCTTCAATATAGTGATTTGCTATGGTGCGTGTGAATAGTGATTTGCTACGGTGCGTGTGAATAGTGATTTGCTATAGTACCCGTGAATAGTAATTTTGCTACAGTGCGCGTGAATAGTGATTTGCTACAGTGTGTGTGAATAGTGATTTGCTACAGTGCGCATGAACAGTGGATTTGCTACAACACTGTGAATAGTAAAACTGCTACAGTACCGTGAATAGTGCTGCTACAATGCTTGAAGAGTGCCGCATCAAGTTTTACTAGTTATTCTTGTTGGTTAGAAGTTTGGAAGGAAAGGGATGGCATGAAGAATAAGGGTAAAAAATCTCAGCCGTTACTATGACAATAAGATTGCAGCAGCGTCTTCTGAAATAAATCAGGTTCTCTATGCTTTGTAGAACTCATTTTTTGCTTATGTTTATTCGCCGGAATCAGTTATGTTTGTAGTTAGCATTGCATGGTGAAATTAAATAAAATTGCAGCAGTAGTCTGATTTTATTTCAGCTTTTTTATTTTAGTCACTTGTTTGATTCAAAACCCTTATTGAAAGAATTGCAAAACAACATAAATTTGCAAAAAAAACAAACAAAAAAACATCTAGTACATCAGCAGAGCCTGTGAAGGGTTTCTACAATATTTTGGCCACAGGTGGTGTTGTGCAATCGAGTCAGAAGAGGAAGCACCAGGTGGTGGTGTCAGAATCAGAGTCTGATGAGGACAATGATGATAGTGGTCGGGTAGAATTGAGTGACACTTCAAAATCGAGTGGAGATAGCCTTCGGATAGTAGGCCGAGTTAGTCACGCAGTCGAGGAGGTAGTGGACTCTCAGACATGAGCAGGAGTAGGAGTGGACATACTCAAACCTTCCGACGGTGGCACTCAGAGAGTCCTTTTCACTCCGCCTCTGTTCGGGGTTCCTAGTTGACCCCACCTACTTCCTTTGGTACGATGGTGACGGATCCCATGCCCGATTTTGGCTAGTTGAGGGCCCCGGTCATCATGGTACCTCCGAGTGGGGAGACGACAGTAGTGGCCGAGTCTTCCATTAACACAATTGAGTAGCTAGGAGCAGGCGAGATAGCTGAGGCTACAAGGGAGTTGGTACAGTAGGAGATGCAGAGTAAGGCGATTGAGACAGTCGAGACGGAGGCCATGGAGGTGGTCAAGACGGAGGTTATTGGAACATAGTTGGAGCAGCCGACAGGAATGGAAGTACAGGGGTTGGAGAGTGGTACTTGACAGGTAGATATGAGGTTTTGGCTTAGCCGCTTCCAGATTACACCGATGGCCCTTGTCGATACCGCCATCCTCTCACCACGACGACATATACCATCTGAGGTAGTGGACTTAGAGGGAGAGAATTCACTCATCTTCAGGGAGTTGGAGAGAGAGATTTCACCAGTCAGGTAGTTGGCGGAGAGTCCACCAGTTGGATAGTTGGCCATGACTCCTCGACATGATGTAGGCATACTAGAGCCTCAGCAGGAGTTTAGTGACCTGGATCAGTATATTGCGGATGTGGTCGCAGGAGCCAGGCGGATAGTGGCCTCGGCTCGGTCACAGAGCCACGTGGTGGTTGATCGACAGGTGAAGTTGTTAGAGTTTGTAAGAACGGGTTGCACGTAGGAGTTCCATCGATGTTTTGAGTCTCGAAGATGGCCAACCATAGAGACCTTAGAGATGTTGGAGAGTTGGGGCCTTTCACAAACTGTGGGGGAGAGTCGGGTTTAGCCCCTACTGTGCGAGGTGGATCGGGTCTTTTGGGAGGGCTACTATGAGTTGAGGAGAACTCAACATGTGGCATCTGAGGTTGAGGCCTAGCGAGTGGCAGCAGTGACAGCCCGCGAGGAGATGGCCACTCGATTCCTGGAGGTTGAGGAACATCACAAAGATGAGTTGGTTCAAGAAAGGATTGCGTGGGCAGCTTTGGTAGCCCAGTTGGAGGTGGAACAGACAGAGAAAGCAGCTATGGAAGCACAGTTGGAGGGGGAATAGGCAGAGAGAGCCATGGTAGAGACTCGCCTGGCTAGTGCTATGGAGGTAACCGACGAAAATGATAAAGAGGTCCTGGAGGCAGCTTATATGGTAAAGACTGCTATGGAGCGACAAATGTTGGCTGAGCGCGACCTGAAACTAAGGACGAAGCTGGTGTATGAGTTGAGAGCACAACTGGCAGTATCTACACCACCACCGACACCCTCCTTATCAGGGACGCTTTCTCAGCCTCCACCTTTGTTTTGATTTTTTCCTTACGTACAGTTGTCTAGTTATTTCATCCCCATTTTGTTTTGTGTTGTCTGGAGACGACTTTCTTTTTTGGGGGGATGATGTTGTCGGGTAAAACTAAGTGTTGTTAGTAATTGTTAGTTCAGTCAAGGGATAGGTAGTTGGGAATGGTTGCGACGGTTGGCACTCACAACTTGCTTTACATCTATATATGTCATGTACTTGCATCCGAGAAAGGGCATTGTAATGTTGGCCTTGTGGCAATTGTTTTGTGTGTTTTGGTATCATACATTGTAAACACTTGATGGAATTAATAAAGAAGTATCTGCGAGTTCTTCGACAATATTGTGTTTTGTTTACATTTCTTGTATAATCTCATATGCATTAAACTGTTACCCTATGAGGTAAACCATGTTCAACTCATAGAATACCCTTAGATGATCTCTCATACCTGCAAGTATTCAATCTTCTGAGAGTTTTCGTTTTCAGAAGATTCGCACAGATGCTACTCTTGCTCATAGCTCAACCTTAGAAATGCCAAGTAGAAAAAATGAGTTCTTGATAATCCAAAATGGCTACCCAACTCTTCCTTTATTCTTTTTTCCATTCCTTCCAAAAGTTTGAATATCTTTAGGGTTTCTCTCAATAAAATTACATTAATTTTATTAAATTTCATTATACCCTTAAGTCATCAGCCATGAGTGTCTTATTTTCATTAAAAATAAAAGACCACTCTTTTATTAATAACATTACTTTATTCACCAAGGGAAGTTTGCCATGGGGCCACTTTACTTTTGTTTAATAATAATATAAAGTGATTTAATTTAATCACTTTAATATTTATTTATTTAACCCAAACTATAGGCAATAATCTAATTATTCCCAATTTATTCATAAACACCTCATCTGGTCTCTAAACTGTAATTTGATTGATGCCACCTGTCCATGGATGATGTCTAACTGCTACAGGCTAATTGATAGTGTAATGTCCCCTTCTTCGTGATAGGTCATTATGGCGCCTGATTAGTCTATCTCCCCATCCGGATAGACTAACGGCTTGAGGATGCCAGCCAGTCACAGGCTTCGGTGGGTGAATATTTATTATTTGGGACCCCTTTTCTTTAGGTAAGTCACTTTATTTTATAAAGAGAGATTATAAAGTTACTTTATGCCTTAAGTCATTTTATTTTTAAAAGTAACTTAAGTGACTTAAGTGTTAGAATAACTGAGAGGAGGGGGGGCTGAATCAGTGGCCTCAAAAATATTCCAATAAATCAACCCAAAAACTTAGTACCACAATATTAAGCCTTTAGTTATCTTTAGTCCTACAAGATGAATGCCTTCTAATAATCATAACAAATAACTATTCCTCGGAGTTCACTTTTAAACCTTGTTCTTACTGTTTACCGATTAGCAATCTTTCATTTACCGAAAAACAGTAAATTACTTAGTGTATACCGATCAATCCAGATTGGTTGTGTAATGCAAAACACTAAAGTAATGACTCATAAACACATTGACACATGAATTTTTAACGTGGAAACCCTGTTAAGGGAAAAACCACTTGGGACCGGTAACCCAAAATTTTCACTTTTCTGAAGTGAGCTCAGTGAAGAGCCAACTCTGTTAATGGTTACAAACACACTGTTAGGTGTGACCTTGTTAGAGGATTTAAATAGAATAGTTTGTCACTTGATATCGGGCATCTCTATGCTACCTTCTATGACTAAACCCAGTGTAGTTTGTCAAAAGGTATCTGACATCTCATGCTATCTTCACGATCAAACTTTTTGATACTCCTTGGGATGTATCTCAATATAAAAAGGATTGTTAAGTCCTGCTCGGTTAAGAGACTTTCTGAATCAATGGTTAAACTGAAACAGTAAATGATCTGTTCACACAAACAACTTATACTTGCAGATTTTCAGATCTATTGTAAGCTCATAATACCTTTTTGATCAATGTATCTTTTCAATACCTTTGCTCCACTTCTTTCTGCTCGGTGATGTTGTGCTCTGTTGCTCGGTGTCCGCAGAAATCTTTAGCTCTTTCCTCAGCTTGATTGATTAGGACTGTATGAAGTTGTTCTTCATCAGTTTCTCTCCAGCATCCTCTTTCTCTATTCATCCCCTTTATTCATAATGAATTAGATTGTCTCTTTATAGACATGATATCACCGTTTCTCAGTTCTTGACTTTCTTGTTCTTGGCGTGATCCGCAATCTTAGCCAGTCTTGCTTTAAAGCTTTACTTTAGTTTGTAGATTTCTCCTTGACAATTGGATAAAACAACTTTAAATCTTTTACTTATCTCTGGCTTTAACTTGTTGATGAAAACAATGTTAACAATCAGTTAACTCTATCTTTAGCTCTGCCAGCTAAGTATTTTGTCGTTTCTGAACTTCAATTCTTTTCGGTGTTTAACTCTTTGATAGCTTCGGTCAACACTTCAGTTCTCCTCGGGTATCTCCGTCGGGGTTGTCTGTTCGTCGGGTAACACTGTAATTCTGACCGTCGGTAATGCTTGTGATTCTGCTCGTCGGTAATGCTTGTCGGTTTTCTTGCTCGGGCATCACTGTGGCTTTGCTCTCGGGTTTCTCTGTCCGTCGGGTTCCACTAACCGTCAGTGTTTGTAGTCACTTCGTGAATACTGATCTTTTATGGATTACTGAAAGCATAATCTTTATCTCTATAATTCTCTGAAGTCTTTGACCTTTTGTATATAACCAATCAAATTATATCAAGTTGACATCAATGACAATACAATCCATTAACTGATTTAATGTCTTGCATTACCTTTCTGTATTTCGGTGATCACCAACTTAACATCTTCAAATATTCAATTAGTTATATGTCATCAATCTTTCCCTTTGGCATTGATGGCAACACACTACATTATCACACTATATTATTACTAATACAATATGAAATATATTAAGTGTATTTCATCATTCTTTCTTATATCTTTTGTTCTATAACCAATACAAATATCTGGCTCTCGGTAAGCTCATATAGCTTAGATTTGTTTCTTGCAGAGTGTGTTCAATCTTCAATGCCTTCATTGGATAGATGTAGCAGCTTCTGTCTCTGTTCTGTGTTGTCCCTTGACTGTTCGTCTCCTTGATAATCTATTTTTCCTTTGACAGCAATAAGTCATCTCTCCCTTTGTGTATATTCTCTTCCTCATGATACTTCTCTCCCTTTGATGGATATTTCATATGTAATCTCTCCCTTTGAATAATGATATAATCTTTCCCTTCGAATTTCTCTCCCTGATAATGACTGATAATGAGATAATCTCTCCCTTTGACAACAATGCCAAAGTAATCTTTCCTTTTTATAATATATTCCTTGGATTTCCCTTCCATCAGCAACATACCTCTGTATTAGCCAAATTTATCTCTAGTGTTCGGTGCAGATTTGTAACTTGCTGTGTACAAATGTATCTTTGTAGTCCATTTCTTTTGCTTGCATCAACATGAGTGATCTTCTGATTTGTGTATAGGCTGATGCAATCTCCTAGTCAGCTTACTGACCGATAGACAAGGGTTGGACCCCTAGTCTCTTTCTCAGGTACTCAAATGTATCTTTCGGTAATGGCTTGGTGAATATATCAGCTAATTGTTCCTTTGATTGAACATATTCCAGTATCACATATTTTTCTTGCACTTGTTCTCTTAAGTAATGATACTTGATTGCTATATGCTTAGTCTTAGCATGCATGACTGTATTCTTTTATATGTTAATTGCATACCTATCACAATAGATAATCACTGGTTCAAGAATCTTCATATTCATACCTTCCAATAATTGTTTGATCCATGCAATATTAGAGCAGTTTACAGCAGTAGCCACATATTCTGCTTCTGCAGTAGACTGTGAGATGCATCCTTGCTTCTTCCTGATCCATGTGACAAGCCTGTCACCTACGAAGAATGCTCTTTCAGTTGTGCTCTTTCTGTCATCTAAATTTCCAGCCCAATCAGCATCTATATAGACTTGAAGCTCAAATTTACCCTTTTTGTTATACCATAAGCCATAGTCCTTGGTGTTCTTTAGATATTTCAGAATTCTCTTGACAGTAGTCATATGTGATTCTTTGGGATTAGCAGAGAATCTTGCAACTATTCCAACTGCATGTGCAATATCTGGTCTAGTATAAACAACATACATTAGTTTGCCAATCATTGATCTATACAAGGTTTGATTTACCTCATTTGATTTGTCTTCCTTTGTCAGCTTACATCCGGTAGCCATAGGTGTTCCTACTGGTTTGGAATCTTCCATCTTTAATATCTTCAGCACTTCCTTGATGTATTTGGACTGAGTGATATATATGCTTGCATCTTGTTGAAGAATCTGTAGACCAAGAAAGAATTTGATCTCCCCAAACTTAGACATTTCAAACTCTTTGCTCATTTCATTAGCAAAGGATTTGCATGACATTTCATTTCCCCCAAATATGATATCATCAACAAATATTTCAGCAATCAGAATATTACCATCGGTATCTTCTTTTAAGTACAGATTGCTATTTTCACTTGTTCTTATAAATTCAATGCTCATGAGATAGGAGTGAAGTCTTTCATACCAGGCTCTAGGTGCTTGTTTCAATCCATACAAGGCTTTATGTAGTCTACATACCATGTTTCTCTTGTCTGGATCAACAAACTCTTTTGCTTGTTCAATGTATACCTCTTCTTCCAGTATTCCATTTAGGAATGCAAATTTGACATCCATCTGGTATACCTTGAATCCTTTGAATGCAGCATAAGCAAGTAAGATTCTATCTCCTTCTAGTCTAGCAACGGTTGCAAAGGTTTCACCATAATCAATACCTTCTTCTTGTGCATATTCCTTGCATAGTAACCTTTCTTTATTCCTTGTGACTTCTCCATTCTCATTCAGCTTGTTTCTGAATATCCATTTGGTACCGATGACATTCTTGTCATCTGGTCTCGGTACTAGTGTCGATGTCTTGTTCTTCTCAATCTGTTCTATTTCTTCATTCATAGCACTTACCCATTCTTCATTTTCAAGTGCACTATTAACAGATTTAGGCTCAAAATCACAAATTAAACATCTAGTGTTTAGTGACGTACTTCTTGTTCTCATTCAGCCTGTTTGTCTCCTATGATCTGATTCTGTGGATGATGTCTTTTGACATACTTGGCAAGTTTCGGTTCAACTCTTTGTCCATCATTCTGATCATCATCTTGACCTTCATTCTGATCTCCATTGCTCGTTACATCATCTTGAGTATTTTCCTGATTTTCGGTAATTGCAGCCTGTTGCTCGGGTGCAATGTTCTGTTGCTCGGGAGCGATACACTGTTGCTCGGGTAGAGTGTCAGGTTCTTTAGTGTAAACAAACCTATTGTAGTCCTCTGGCTCTTTTCTGCTTTCCTTATCATTCTTCTCTGCAAATTCATCTATTCTTATATTTGCACTTTCAATGATCTTGTTAGAGGACTTGTTAAGACATTTATAGGCCTTGCTTTTGGTGGAATACCCTAGAAAGATACCTTCTTTACTTTTGGAGTCAAGCTTTCCATTTCTATTATCTTTCAAAATATAACATTGACTACCGAAAATTCTGAAGTTACTTACATTAGGTGTAACCATACCAAAGTTCATAGGGTGTCTTCTTTGTGTCCTTCAATTGTACTCTGTTCAATGTGTAGACAGCAGTACTGACAGCTTCCCTCCAGAAATTTTGAGTGATGCTTTTCTCAATCATCAATGTTCTTGCACAATCAACAATGGATCTATTTCTCCTCTCAGCAATCCCATTTTGCTGTGGTCTTCTTGGTGCAAAAACCTGTCTTTTAATTCCATGCTCATTGCAATAGTTAGTGAATTCATCTGAAACAAATTCCCCTCCTTTATCTGACCTTAAGCATTTCAATTCCTTACCACTTTGCTTTTCTAACATAGCCTTATACCACTTAAACATCTTGAATGCTTCTGATTTATCTTTTAAGAACATAACTATTATCATTCTAGAATAATCATTTACAAAGAGAATGAAATACCTATCACCATAGTAACTCTTTGTCCTTATGGGTCCACATAAATCAGTATGGACTAATTCTAGAATGGCATTAGATGTATGGGCTTTACTCTTGAAACTAGACTTTGTCTTCTTACCTTCTTGACAATTCTTGCACATGATATGCTCGGGCTTTGATATGCTCGGTAAACTTCTGAATTTTCTTTTATTGCTTATCTTTATCATGTTGTCAAAATTAACATGACATAATCTTTTATGCCACAACCATGTCTTCGTTTCTAGCCATTAAACAAGTGGTGTTAATGTCATCAAGATAGAAAAGGTTACCTTTTGTCTATTCACCAGCTCTGATCAACCTTCTTGATTCATTGAAGATCTTTGCCTTCTTATTTTCAAATGCTACTTGGTGACCTGTGTTATTCAGCTGTGAAACACTCAATAGATTATAATTCAGTCCTTTTACCCAGTAAGCATTTTCACATTTGATTAGGTTATTCAACATTATGGTTCCTTTACCTTCAACTAGACAAGGTGTGTCATTACCAGTGTAACACGGGGACGCGTCCCCCCCTAAAATCCCCAATGCACCCGGGACGGGGGGACGTTGTTCCCGCGTTTCCAGCGGTGCTACCCATCAGCCACCATTTCGTCGGGGACGTCCCCACGTCCCCCTTTGGGAACGGGGGACGCAAAAGAGTCCCCGATGGAGAACGGGGACGCCAAAACGTCCCTCGACTGCAAAAGGGGACGCACGGGCATCCCCCGTCAAAGCACACAAATAAAGCAATTTAAAAAAAAAAAGAGATTTTAAGGCATTAGATTATTCAACATAACATCCAAAAAAGAGATACTCATAATTTTGATACTCATAGAACTCTTCCATTTGCTGATTCGACTATTTATAAATTATAATTATAATTCTATTGTTCAAACTTCAATGTTCTGTGTTATTAACTTATTGTTCCATGTTCAATGTTCAAACTTCAATGCAATGTAGTATTTAGTTTTACTTTTACTAATAGTAATTCTAAATGTCTTAGACACTTATATTGTTATACATTTTTTCATAACTAGCATTTTAAGTATCACATGTACAGTATATAGTATATACAACCCTCCCCCCCCCGGTACCCCGCCACCGTCCCCCCGTCGTCCCCAAATTGAGGCCCCTTTGTCCCCCCTGCCCGGAAACTTGTCCCCCCGTCTCGACGTCCCCCGTCCCCCAGGGCGGTGTAACTATGGTCATTACCCATTCTTACTGAACCGCCATTATAGTATTCAAAGGTTTCAAACTTTTGTTTATCACCGGTCATGTGGTGAGTGCAATCACTATTTATGATCTAGACATCATTCTTACTAACCTTAGATATGAGTGCAGTCTCTACATACCTTTCTTCTTCTTCGTCTGAATCATCCTTCATGGCTACAAATACAATCTCAATGTCTTCATTAGATTCAGTGTCAGTATCATCTGCTCTGTTCTCAGCTAGGTAACAAGATTTCTTTCCTTTGTCCTTGTAGTCTCGGGTATCTCTTCTGTTAGATTGTCGGTTGCTTCGGTAATCTTTGTTATCACCTCAGTCAAACTTCTTTTCATATGTTCTGTCATTACTTCTGTCATCTTTTCTTCGGTTAGGACAGTTTGCAGCAAAGTGTCCAACCTCTTTACAATTAAAACATACAAGTGGTAATTTACCTTTGTATCTACCTTTGCCTCTCTGCAATCTTCTTGCTATTATTGCTTCAATCTCATCAAGTCCTTGGTCATCACTATCACTTTCACTATCATTCCTCATAGTGTGTTTATGACTTGACTTATTTAATTTCAAAGAAGATTTGAATGTAGATTCTATAGATGGTAAGACACTGTTATCAAAGTTATTCATCTCAAATGAAATCAGTCTACCAATAAGACTATCTAGAGTAACAGTATTGTTTGCGACTGCTCTCATTTCTTGTATAGCAGATACTCTAATAGCATATATAGGCAGTAAGGTTCTTCGGATTTTACTTACCACTGTCTCTTCTTCAAGTACACCTCCAACTCCTTGGATAGAATTGACTACCTCTTTGATTTTGCAGCTATACTGAGTGATATTTTCTCCTTCTTTCATCCTTAGGTCATCAAACCTCCCTCTTAGGCTTTTTGCCTTGGTTCCTAGTACATTAACATCTCCTCCATGTACTAGCTTCAATTTATCCCACATTTGCTTTGCAAAGGTGTAGGTTTTGATATCTTCAAACTCAGTATCGAAGAGTGAGGGAGCAAGCTCTATCATCATGCAATTATGCTCATTCTCTCAATTGTTCAAGTGTGTGAGGTACTGTAGGCAACACATATTCAGTATCAAGGTGTTGAGTAACATCATTACCAATACCTGATAGGTGGAGTCTTATTCTGCTTTGCTTTGATGCAAAGTTGTCTCTGTTCAACTTGGGCACTTGCCGTTTGTTCATCTTGTGATATTTTGCTTAAGCTATTAAAATCCCTTTCTAAGCACACAAGCTTTGATACCAATTGTTAGAATAACTGAGAGGGGGGGGGGGATGAATCAGTGGCTTCAAAAATATTCCAATAAATCAACCCTAAAACTTAGTACCACAATATTAAGCCTCTAGTTATCTTCAATCCTACAAGATGAATGCCTTCTAATAATCATAACAAATAACTACTCCTCGGAGTTCACTTTTAAACCTTGTTTTTACTGTTTACCGATTAATAGTCTTTCATTTACCCAAAAACAGTAAATTGCTTAGTGTATACCGATCAATCCAAATTAGTTATGTGTAATGCAAAACACTAAAGTAATGACTCATAAACACATTGGCACATGGATTTTTAACGTGGAAACCCTGTTAAGGGAAAAACCACTTGGGACCGGTAACCCAAAATTTTCACTCTTCTGAAGTGAGCTCAGTGAAGAGCCAACCCTGTTAAAGGTTACAAACACACTG
>MU226014.1:818624-833151 GCA_018584345.1 Thuja plicata | reverse complement strand
TCATAATTTTAATATTATTTTATTATTACTATTTTTTATGTAAAATAATAATAATAACTTGTTTTTATTTAAATAATAATCACCAATGATTCATAAGATTTATAATTTAAACGATCTTTTATAAAGACGATCTTTTATTATAAAAATAAATTTCTATTGACAATATACGCATACGCAATTATTTTTAGAAATTTATTTAAAAACGCTAAAGAACTTAAAATGCTTGTATACGTCTTAGAATCTTAACGATTTGATATGCGGATTCAATTCAGAATTGCGCTATCATTAAAATTCCTAAGCAAAACTTCGCAGAGTGGCGCAAAATTTTAAAATAGAATTTAACATCTATTACTTATACAAAATAAGCTTATACTTTAGGCGATCGACCAGAAAAGATCATTCTTATATTGACATTGGAAGAACACAGAAGACTGCTCAATGCTACTGAAAAACCCAGGACGCCACTCAAAACTGGAAAACAAAAAACAAGATGCAAAACGAAAAAGAGAAAAACAAGAAAGGACTTTGACGTTTGGTTAGAAGATAGAACAATCAAAATCAAGGGATGACTGATTCCATTGAATAATATTCCTTCCATAACATCGACACGCTTAGAGAAAAACTCCTAGCAATCAACTGAGAATTGCGTAGGGTTGCCCCAATTTTGGGGAATGCAAAATTGAGGACAACAATTTGGTTATATTGATATCCATCCTAATTTAGCACATAGCTATTGCCAACATTTTTGTGAGAAGGGGGCATGTTAATGACATATGATTGGCATCCTCTTCACTGTTGTTGCATGAGAAACATATTGAAGGTCCCTGAAAACCAATCCTTTTAAACCAATCTGCTGTTAGAATTTTACCTTGCAGTGCTGCCCAAGTGAAGATCCATGCCTTTTGCATACATACTTTATTCCAACATAGATGAATTGGTTAATTGAGTGGATAAAGGAGAAACTAGATTCGAGAACTTTTCGCTTGGTTAAACCATCTAGTTTCTCTGCTCAAGTGAAAAGTTCTCAAATCTATAAGTGAAGTGCGCCTATGGTTCAAGGATGGCATGTTAACATGCTTTCAATAGTGGCATGCACATTGAGCTGCTCGATTGCAAATTTTCTGTGCAAAACAATGATGAATAAGTGGCAAGGAAAATGTGATTATTTCTAACATTTGGCACGCAAATGTGATGGAAAACTAAAAGCCATTAGAAAAATCCTCCAGTGCACATTTTCATTTCTCAAACCAAAAGTTTCTGCCCAAGCATTCTGATCAGTCCAGGTACATGTTAAGAGTGCCTTTGGCAGACAAAAACTTCTGTTAACAAGTGAAAAGAATAGCAATACCTTAAATGGTCATTGCCATGGTAACACAGGTAGTTTCAAAGCAAAAAATGAAGAAGGTACAAAAGCATGCATGCAAGTGCCCATATATTCATGTGATTAATCATTCAAGCTCAAGGCAATTTATCGCTGATCTTCATAGAAGAAACAAGGCATTTTCTTCATTTTTTTTCAAGTCTAAACGTGTTTTGTGAATGTTTTTTGGATTAATTGTAGTGTTTGCGGAGATATTATCAGGTTTCCCTTCAAATTTTCCAACTTTCTTGCTATTGCACAATATTTTGATTTTTATACTATTTTTCCTCCCTTTCCAATAGATGGAATTGATCAAAATCTGCATACCAAAACCCTGAATCAAGCAGTCAAACGAGTCATCTTTCAGACTTCTTGTTTTCATCACAAAAGATTTGATAAAAGTGTTTTGAAGCTCTACCTTTGTAATGTCCCCTTATGAGATTGCTTAGGGTTTTGTCTGATTTCTTATGATTCAAACTGCAATAGACTCCTTTTTTATGTAAGTCGTACACAAACCTTTTATTTGATATAAATGTTTAAGTATGTATTGAATATGATATGCCAAGATATATCTCAGTTCTTTGATATATAATGTCACAGTTCTTTCTACTAATGAGTACTAAGTTGATTACCAATCTGATTAGATTGCCTATCTGAATTTGATGGCCAACTCTTCTTTGATATCGATTATATCAAGGGTTTGATAGCTCCACCAATAAGATCGATGATAATGTCCAAGGAATTATTACTTCCTAGAAATCTGATATGGTATTGGTTTGACAAGAAGAGATGATAATATCATGATATTAAAATTATTTTAAAAGAAGTGATTTCAAACAATAGCTTAATGGGTGAATTTCATATAAAATGAAATGCTATAATATAATCTTGCTTAATTGATACAAACTCAAAATTCTGTTCAAGGAAGTCAGTCTGAAATCTGATTATATATACAGAATATATTGCGATTATTGTATATCACTTATTCACAACCATTTCAAGCATATAAACTTCTGATCTTGTTTGGTTATGTCGCTGTTTTTGAATATGACCTTATGATCACGCGTTACACATGTGGGAGGGTATGCCTCAGTCAGATAGCTGTTCCTTATATGATCTTTAAACTCCTGCTGTAGATTAGGCACTGTGTCTGAATATTGACTTTGTATTCGTGTGTTCCTCACCTTGTAATGAGGCGGGTTGATACCCTCTCTTACTCGGCTGTCTAAGGCTCTTCTGAGCTCTTAAGATAAATGAGAATATAAAACAATTTCTTCCATGCCTTTGAAGGAGTGAATGATTCCTCCTTAATATGTCACAAAGAGGCATGAGGTGAGAGATTGCATCTCAACGTCAAATTGCACTCCTTCCATGTAACTAATCAACATTATTGATTGAGTTAATTAACTTCAGTTAACACTATACTTCTTGGGTGGCGATCATGGAAATGTTTTAATAAATGGATCGCTTTATGTATTGATGCAATTCAATATTCAAAGTAATGAAGATATTGCTACCTCATGAAGATGTCTGATAGAAAATCATGAAGTCTTATAGAGAAGTCGATTTTCTTGAACAATGATAACACTTTCAACTTTCATGGCAGTGATAATATTAATTTTCATGATCTATTTGCTGGTCCATCCGTTAGGCAGCGATAATGCTAATCCTCTTCTTCCTTCTTGTTCCACGGCAATAATGATCGGATGGGGATCATGTCAACTAACTTCAGATTATATCAGTCCC
This sequence comes from Thuja plicata, assembly GCA_018584345.1. Lineage (NCBI taxonomy): Eukaryota > Viridiplantae > Streptophyta > Pinopsida > Cupressales > Cupressaceae > Thuja > Thuja plicata. The sequence continues at coordinate 830,045 of MU226014.1, read as the reverse complement.
TTGGGAAGTTTGTTTTAGTCAACGAATGGAGTTTTTACAACCTTATAGATGGAAGTGGAGATTGTTCAAATCCAAGGCATTAAGCCTTTCAGAAGTTCCAAAAGGGTGTGCCATGTTTTAGAAGATTCTTCAACAGTTTGACTTTTAGACACTACTATATTTAGCAATTTAACTTCTTTAGAATAGCAAGAGCTAAAAAATAAATTAAAATCCATCAAGGCTATCATGTGTGTTGGCAAGTAGGGGTGCAGACCATAAATGTGTGCTTAGGTACTCGAAATGTTGTATTTCTACCCTAGTGTTAGGGATAAGAAGAGGTTCAGAATGAATGTGTTGGATTATGGAAAGTTTTGGCAGGAATGAACATACAAAAATAATTAAAATTAGGATATTAAAAACTTAAGCATAGATCATAACTGAATCTAATCAGGGTGCAAAGTGGGCACACCATACAAGGGGTCAATTCCTCCAATAATTAGTATTTTTTTGTATCCAAAATAATAATAAACACAAAACTCCAAACTGAAACAGTAGCTGAGAACATCGAAAACTAAAAACAAATACAGAAAATCTTGCATCTGTAATGTCCCTTTTTGGTTATCTTGGGAATTTGGGACGATTACCTTAAATTCTCTCTATTCACTAAGGTTAACAATATCTGATACCCCTTGTAGACTTGTAATTGACAAATCATGATATTTCCAAGAAAAAAATAATATTATACCACTTAATAGAATAGTTTATCAATAACAATAGTATCTCAGTTCAGATAATTAATTATATACTAAGTGAACTGAGTTCATTTATATTTGCACTGTGTGTGATATAATAATTTCTGTAATGAATATGAAACCGGAGTAGTCCAAAGGCTTATGCTTAAACAAATTTAAATAAAGAGTGAATAAGGGGTAAATGTTTTTCCTATGATGCTCGATGATAGGATTGATTCTCTTCTTCTTTGAATTCTTCCTTTAAGTATATCAGATATTCTCCTGATCGATGCACCTTTACGAAGACTACGGACTGCCTTTTTATACAATAGATTGCATCCCAATAGACATGCCTAATGTCTATTCATGAATGCTTTTTTCCTTCTAATCACACGTTTAAAATTTGTATTCTTAATTAATCTTATTATAGTAGTTATAAATCACTTACACAATCGTTGTCAGGTACCTAATATTTGTTGATCTTTTACTTTAAACAACACCTTTGAAAAGTCCGTGAGACTAGAATTCCATATGGCGCACAAGGAAGAATCGCGAGTGGCTGCCTAATATAGAGTTTCTGAATATCTATTTATTCTGGCTACTTATGCCTTCATATCAAACAATAGTTCTCAATGATACATTGAAATTCATATATTCGCTGCCGGCTATCGAATAGTGATGACGAACTATGAGGTTAGCCCATCCTTCTCTTGGAATGATATCCATGTATTATCGATCTTAAAACAATGATCGATATGGAAATTCTTCTCAAGCAAAGTCCAGTCTCCAAAAACCAACCATACGGTGTTGGTATTAGATATTTCACGTTTCTTATGGATAAGAGAGCGATACTTGGATGTGTTCACTTGACAGTCTCTGTATGGGTCATAGGTACTATAATCGCTGGTCAATGTTTGGCATGATTCATGATGGATCATTCTTCATATATGCTCGCTTCCTTCATAACCACCGTTCTTTTGTCTGCTCGATAGTTACTAATAATTACCTTCTAACTGATGCAGTGTATTATAGAGTCTCATCAACTCCATTGTGAGACCGGGCGTTGGAAGAGGCCAAAGGAGGCTTGGGAAGAGAGAATTTGCATGTTCTGCAATTATGGGAAAGTGGAGACCGAACATCACTTTATGTTAGAATGTGAAGCCTACAAGGACAACAGGGATAAATTTGCGGATACTATATCTGATAGCTCTTGGCATAAACTATTTAGTGAGGAGAACATTGAGAAGCTAGGTGAGTTCATCATTAGCTTGCACAAGAAACAAACCGAGTTATTGAAGTCGGCTTAAGTTGCCTTGTTGACCCATAGGCTATGTTTAGCCTCGTGGACGTTAAAATTTTATCTATCTATCTAATGCCTTTCATCGCTTGTGTAATGAACGTGTTCCCTCCCTTATCAATGGTTAAAATCCTCCATGTATTGTAAATGTTATACTTTAATTAAAATTTTTTAATTAATTTTTAATTTAATATTTTATTAATTTTATGAGTATTATGAATCTTTAATTTAAATTTGTTTAAAGGTATGTCTTGTAATCGTAATATATATTATATTTGATTATTATTTATTCATTTATTTTCATTTAATTATTTATTTATATTTTAATATTATTATTTATTTATTTTTAGTTTTAAATTATTATTCAATTCCTAACAGGGGACATTACAGCATCCAAAAGATTTAAGCATTGAAACCAAGAACTCGTTGAAGCTCATTGTCAATCTTTGAATGAGACTACGCTAAAAAGTAAATAAGAGGGCTTTCATCCTCAAAAATTTATAAGTTTAGAGGGTTTTTGTCCTCAAGAGAAGAACACGTTCATTCTTATAAGAGAAATTGTTTCAGAAAGCATGTGTAACCATTTTTCAAAAAAACACCTTGTATTTATAGCTTTTTTGAGGAAATAAAATAATATTTTTATTAATTTTTTCTATGTTACTGGTCTGCTAGGCTTTGCATCCTGGTTTTTGTCTCATTTTCCATTGTTGCTGCCCAAGGTCCAACTTTTTGCTTGTAGGTCTCTCCAGGACAAACTTGGGCATACCCATAGCAAATTTTGTAGGTACTTGCGCCCAAGAGACAAATTTGGCCAATTTGTTATTTTTTATAAAAAAATAAACTTCTATAAGCCAAAAGGAACAATTTGCCCCCATAAACCCTAAAATATATTGTGAATTAAAAAGAGAATATTATTCATCCTAGATCTTTTTTGCTTGCTTGCCATTGCATCAATAGAGTTGAAGATTGATCGGTAAACATTCCAAACTTGTTGGTTTTCAATTCCTACACATTTACAAAAGTTAATTTGTTGCCAAGGAGATCGTAGAAGATTTCTACAAAAGAGGTAGGTTTTTTTCACGTTTTTGGTTTTTATTCTACTTTTTTATGAATGAACTTTGTAGTTATTTTTTGTTTTCGTTCTTTTAGGAATCTATAACACATGCTTAATTTTTTAAAATGAATTTAAGTTGGGAAACTCTTAAATTGAAGGTGAGTGAGTGCAGGAGCTCTTTGGGAGGTGAATGGTCATCCTCCATTTTTGCCTCTTAGTGTTTTTACAATTGCTTAAGGATCTCAGATAAGTTATCTTCATCGCTATTGGTGTTCTTTGTCCTCTTTGTTTCTTTATTTTGTAGTATTGGTTAGTGCTCTGGATTATTTCATTTGTTTTGGCAAGAATTCTTTGGTTAGCTCTAATTTTCTTGGGTTATATTTGTTTCCCACTAGATTTTGTAAGGTGGTTTTTTATTTTTTTATTCTTTACTTCCATCTACCATACCTTTAATTGTATTTTTTTTTGCTTGATTTCGGCAGCAGTGAGCTTTTAATGGTCATTATTGTGTGTACCTCCTTGATACAAGTTGGCGGGTGATGGAGAATTCTAACGACGGTGTATTCAATGAATTGGTGGGTGGTCCTCCAAGGTCCACCCCTTTTAACTATCAATGACTAACAATTTGTAATGTCCCCTTTTGGGATCGCCTGAATTTTTGCCCTAGAATCACAAATTCCATTAAAATAAGAATTGTAAGATGGTTAGAGATGACTTAAAATGCCTTTTAACAAGGTAAATCCTAATTGAGGTCTTTTTTTTGTAAATTTTGACAAAATGACTCTAATTGTATGTTTCATTTACAAGCCTAAGGGAAATCAAGTGCTAAGGAAAGAGCAAGAAATACTTCCCTTTGAAGCCCAGTGGTAGCTTACCATAAAGAGTAAGATTGATAACTATCATATTATCTAGAGAGCTTTTGCTAACCTTTGGCATTCTCTGCAGCTATTTGGTTCTAATATATGATAGATTCCTCAATCCTCATCTCCATTGAAACTTCTCAATTACTCTTTCCCAAGAAGCTTACAGCCTTGTTCGCTATGATCTCTACCATATATATTCATATAGTCTCTTATATATCTTGTACTCCAGAATGGTTGTATCGCAAGTATGCAAGGTTACTCATATCAATCTTATAAGATCTTCCAAGGTATGGATGTTGGTCAGGCTACTGCTTGCCTTCAGTCCATCTGCAAATCGTTTGAGGTATACCAATAAAAATATCTATTCGGTGATATTGTTTTGACTGGTCATTGTCTTCTTTATATAATCTTTCTCCTTCGTTCGTATATGGCTATTATCCGAGTGGTTCTGAATCACTGACTAGATGTTGATATCCAAGACTCCCTCAATTGCTGATGGGATGTTATAAGTCTGTTGTTCGATGATTATAAGATCAAATGGCTATTCTATTTATACCCATAATATATTAGTGACCCTCCGTATGTAATATCAATTGCTGATTGGTTATTTAAGGTTGTCGTTCATGGGTCTACCAATCATATTGCTACTTCTTTATTGTTTTAACTTTTGGGTGATTCCTCTTTTTCCTAACAATGATGTTGTCGTCTGTATATGAAAATGCGTATTTTCTTTCTTTCTTTCTTTCTTTCAAATGAATGCCCAATATAGTCGCGATGCAACATGCAATTCCTGTTGAAAGATATGGCAACTGAATATTTGTATTTCGGTCTGAATAAAATGTTTAATCTTTTGTTGCATCATATAATGCCCCCAAATGGATGCTTATTGCTTGACTGTCAATGGTTGGTGATGAGTTATTTGATGATTTTTGAATGAGACGCTTAATTGGTAAGTGTATACCTTCTTCCTAAAGTAATCCCCTGCTCGATTATGTCCCGGATGAAATGATCGAACTCCTTCCTTATACACACAGGTGGTGAGAGGAGGCGACTCTAAGGTCATGATTCTATACATCCATTCGACATGATTCAGGTATATAATCTATGTTAGATTTATATTAAAATAACATTTGATTATTATTATAGTTAATATAGATTATAATTATAATTATAATTATTTGTTAAATATTATGATATTATTTAATTATAATTATATTTAATAATTATTTATTTACTTATTTCCATATTCTAATGTTATTATTAGTAATTTTAATATTTTAATTTTATAATAAATTATTTCCATATTTTAATATTATTATTAGTAATTTTAATATTTTAGTTTTATAATTATTTTATTATATTGTAATAATATTATTTGATATATTAATATTTATTATTTATTATTTATTTACTTCTTTAATTATTATTTTATTTATTATATTTATAGTTTATCACTTATTATTAGATCCCATTTTCAAAACAAGTATGATGTAATTAGGGTTTTCAATTGGGGGATATGACACAGTTCTTTCCATTCAATTTAGTCTGACTAATCAATCAATCAGTTTTTTGGTTAATCAGTTCAGTTCATTGTCTAATCTATCCAGTCTACTTCCAATCAATTGAGTTAATTGTCCAATCTATTATGTCATGCAACCCCTTAACTGTCAATTAGTCTCACTTCTCTAATCAATCACATTACTCATCTATTCAATCTAACTTAGTCATTTGGTCAATCAATCCTAGTTATCTGATCAATCACCCAGCCTTGATTCAAGTCCAAAATTCTATATAATGAGGCTTAATTCTCTTAATTTTAGCAACCAAAATCTTTGAATTCTCATCCTGTCACACTTGAGCGATTCTAAGAGCTCATATTGCATTGAGAAGGAGAGAGCGAAGGGAGGATTTGTTGATTGTTGCAATGGTTTGATTTGATTTTTTAAATTTGCAATCAATTATAGTTTCATTCTCTCTTGATGTTAGTAGCATTTTTTTGTAGCTATCTAGATCCTTGTGGTTGGATCTAACTTGGTTGTTGCAGGTTTACAGATATTTTACCCCCTGCAACACAATGGTCAACCCAATGTGAACTACTTTATTTTCTTATTTTGGAGCTAATTTTTAATTCTGTGTAGGTTTAGAATCATTCGATGCAGTCGTGGTTTAATTGTTGCATTCGGATGTTTAAAAGCCACAGCTACTATTTTAATACGACACAATCATTCTGTTTGATTTAACTGTATTCTGCTTTCTGTGTTTCTCTATGTGCAGGAGATTCGACGCAACCGCTGATTAAACGTCGCAATTACATAATTAAATGCTGCAATTGTGGATTAATCGCTGCAATTGCAATCTTATAATACACAATTATTCTACTATCTAACTGTATTTTGGCATTTTTTTGGTTTTTGAGTTTGCCAAGGATTCGACGCAATGGCTAATTAAACGCCGCAATCGCTTAGTAAAATCAAGGTATTAAATTTTTGCGTTTTTCATTCAATTTGTTAAATTTCAAGTCCAAGGTTAGGGTTTTTGGGTTACTAATTTTTTTATTTTCAGCATGTGGTGTGGAAATAGGTCTTTCTTTAAATAGATCATACTTCATTTTGGGACCTAAAATTGACTTTTTCCTTTATGTCAATTTTTAGACTAAATCACACTTCAATTGGACATTAAATCACACTTTAATTGGACATTAATATTTGAATATTTTTTTCTGGTGTGTTTGGTGCGCTTGCACGCTCTATTTAGGATAGACACCCTTTTTATTTTATTACAGAAGCCTTCCTGGGAATTTCATCACCTCAGGGAATGACCTGAAAGCGGTAAATCCCCTCGGCCGCTATATAAATAAGACTGTGAGTAAACTTTGATTTTACACTAGTCATCTCGGGCTCAGTGTGCCAGTGATAGCTCGGATAGAGCGAACGTGTCTAAGGAGCCGACGTGGATGACTAGAGACTTTAGTGTCACACCCATGCATCTTGTTATTGGCTAGTGCCATGGACCTTACTAGACACCATTTGTTTGTAGAGCCAAAAATCCCTTCTACTTGTTGGCGCAGGGTTTGTGAGACGTGCAACCCGAAGACACCCCTCATGTATCCTTCTTTATGAGACAAAAAATTTATCAAGATCTCCGGGTCGTGAGCAATTTGAAGCTTGGTATGCCCGAGAAGTGAGTGTCGTGTAAGGGGGAGCTAGTGCCACCAAGCTTCTATCTGTCCAAATTGAATGTGATATTTTATTATCAGGGGATTCAACAAGGAGAGTCCTTGACTTTGCAATAGGTTGTGCTTGTTTTTTTTTTTTATCACAACAACCATACTGTTTGATACGTGTCTGTTACCACTGAAATTTGATGAAAAACACAAAATTGACATTACATAGACCATCAGACGCATTTGACAGAACACTGTAATGCATGTGAATATCCTACAACACAATTGACCTATCTCTGCTACACAACTATCATTTTCTTCTATGCAATTGTTGCTAATTTGGCCACATCTATCATAACCATGCATCACAACTGCTATAATCCTGCTACACAATTGCTTAATTCTGATACGCAACTATTACAATCATTCGACACAATTGCCTGAGAAACTGGCAAACTGTATCAGACCAGACTTTGGGTTTCCAGATTTATCCTCGACCTCTGTCCAAATTTCTTTGTTCTTGTAATTGGCATCTGAGACTACATATTCATTTAGAAACCCCTTTGCATGCTTAGCGTATCCTTGCATTTAGGAAGTCATACCTTTTGCACGCTTAGGACATTATTACATAAATATAGGGAAAAGTTGCATTGCCACCATTACCCCCTATACCCCCACCAGGAGATGAATTTTCAGTTGAAAACATTCATGCAAAGTGTACCCAAGTGGAAATTGATCAAGCACTACAAGACCCCAAGAGTATGGCCATTGTGGACGCACTACTGTCTGTTGACCCCAACATATACTTTTACTTGCTTGCTCAAAATGGAGCTAAACTTCCCGCAGGATTCGATATGTCTACCATTGTGGAAAATGCACCATCAACCCAAACATTGTCAACATGAATTGCCCAAACATTGTCATCCTCACAAACTTCCTCGACCATACCTTTTAGCAATACGTCTCACAACACCACCCAAGTTACAACATCCTCCACTTCATTTAGAACACACTACAATAACACCACCTTTGCTAGTAATCCCCCGACAACTAGTGGTACCACAAATGCAAGTGCAGCTTTCACCACATCGCTAACTAATCCTACGATCAATCCTCAAACTGTGATAGCAAGTTCATCTAGCACAGTTGCACCGTCTACTCAGACAAGTACGTCAAATCCTCTGGCACCAAACAACGCAATTTCCCAAGGAACTACACAAAAATCTAGTGGTGTTCAACAAGGTGTGCCCCCCAACCAAGGACCACGTTTACTTCTTCAAGGGGCACCCTCCAACCAACCTCTAGTCAATCAAAATCCTAGCAATCAAGTGATACTATCCAATCTTCTAAGTCAAAACATGGCAACTGGGCACAATCCTTTCCATTACTTTGCGCCACCCCAAGTTGTGGCGCCATCTTACCCTCATATGTCCAATGCAAATCACGGATATTGACCTACATACAATCACGCACCATTTATTTACACCGGGAATCCCTTTATTGAACATAAAGTGATACAGATCCCACTTACGCCTACTAAAATCCTGGCACACATCCTTCAGAACCCTCCAACCATCCATCTATATGAGCTCCTTCAAAATGCCTCAATCTCATCCTTGTCCCTCCATGAATCTCAATGCTCTCAGAAGCAATTTGGATGTCAAGCATAAAATCTACAAGTTCAAAAATCCAAATACATCCAAGGATCAACATGTCCCATCTAAAAGACATGTAAAAATAAAGAAAATTTTGATCGAAAATCAAAAAGAAAAATCCACAAGGCCACAAAGGTCCATCAAGAAAAAAATAAAATAAAAAACTATGTAGATTCCTAAGTCTCTTATTGAAGCAATGCTTTCAAAAGAACCATAGAAGAAAGAAAAAAAAAACCAAGTGGATTTCAAAGTTGCTCATAGAAGCACTACATTCTGAAGAAAAATCAAAATGGGCATCCAAGCTTGCTATTCCAAAGGCTTCCACCATTCCTCCACCTAATTATCTTCCATCTTCCAAATCTATTTTGGGTGCTTGTGTTCCAAAATCCACGTCCACTCCTCCATCTAAATCTCAAAATCCAAAATTCATTTTCCTTCCATCACTTCACCACCTCTTGAGGCGTGTTTCCATGTTGCTCGTGCCAATGTTTCCCACCACCCATACACCACACTTCCAACACTATCCATTATCCATTGCCTACTTTCCATCCTTTCATTCCTCTTGTTCAATCCTAAACCCTTGTCCTAGTCCATCTTATCTCCCATTTCATCCCCCTTTGCCATCACCCTATCAACATCTTTGAGCATAATTTCAATAGCCATGGTCCATTATAGCATGTCCTTCAGGAGTACTGTCCAAAGAACAAGATGCTTGAATCCTTCCTTCATGTCCTTTCTTGCGTTCGTTGTCTTTTAAAAAGTCAAAAACACAAAAAAAAAAAGTCAAAAAATCATTACTTTGCTGAAAACCTGACAAACAGGCGTCTTGTGTGACACAAAAAAAAGAAAAAAGAAAAATAATTCATCCTATGGTGAAAACCTCTTCTTGTGGCGCCTTCGGTGAGTACCATGATGAAAACCTGGCAAACAGGTGTCATTTGTAATCCATGACCCTCTTGCACTCTACACTTAGGGGCAAGTTTCATTCATGCTATCCTACCTATCACATCCTCCATGATCCCTCATCCATCCATATCCCTTTTTCTAACTTTGATCTTGACAAGATATTGTCTGCTTAACTTTATCCACACCCTTCAGTCCATATCTTTTATCTTATCCATCTCTTACTATTGTCATACATTGCCACCTTTGATCCCTCTTATCCTATCTCCATCCTATCCAAACTCCCGCCCCCCCTCCCCCCTTGATCTTGATCACAGGTAAGGACACAAATTGCAAAACATATTTTCAGAAACCTCTGGACATGCCCATTAATATAGATCCCATGCAATTCAATACGTCATGTCATTGCCTACCTAGCCACATATCTAGTCCCTTAACTTGGTTAAACAGGTAATCCCATTGTGAGATAGTCCTTGTAAACTAAATCAACTATAATTCCATAACAAGCTACCCCCATCTTTCACCTATCCATTTCCATCCCATCAACTTATTCATCCATTCATAATGCTTTATGCCTTGCTAGACACTGGGGCAAATATATACATCTTGTTTGAGAATAATTCCTGACAAGTGTCTTTCACTTCAATCATGATCCAAAACTGTCCTGAAAAAATCCCCAAAAATCATAAAATGTCCTGAAAAAATTCAAAAAAAAATCATAAAATGTCCTAAAAATTAAAAATTAAAAATCCCTAAGAATCATAAAAACATCTAAAATCCTGCAATAAAGTTTCATTTGTCAATAGCCCCTTGTCAATAAAACAATCCTTTTGCAATAATAGGCATTGAACGAACGTCAAACACAACAAGTCTGAGTTTCATAAAATCATGCTTTAACTTACAAACTTATCAACTGGTCCTCAATCAAATTGGTCAAATTATCTTATCAATTGGTCAAGTCTTAAGCAATCCTTTTGTCATATGGTCATTATGTCTTATACAGAGGATTGATATACTCGAAACATGATAGGTCGGTCTTATACGAGGTACCTCATTCTTGAAACCAAACATCATTATCATCGTCAATGTCATTGTCAAACAAACACAACACAAACACAAAATAAGTATGGTTGTTGACTTGTTGTTCAAGTTAGTATTATATATTATTTTGATTTTCGCAAGTCATGTTCCTAATGGTTCATGACTTTATTTTTCTTTGTCTGTTGTTTGTGGGGTGTTTGTCATGAAGTCTAAAGGAAAAGGTATTTTGGGTGTCTGTGAAATCAGAGCAGTGTCTACTCATAGTGGCACTGAATTCCAGGATCATGATTCCGTTGTATGTGCGGACACATGGGTTGCTGATGAGAGTGAGCATAGTGTGGTGACAACAGTTTCATCATCGACTGAGGAGGTGGTCACAGAGGTACAAAGTTGTAGTTCTATAGATGAGGATGCACGCATTAGTGAATGCATACTGGATACCCCTTATAGAGATGTACCGAACTCAGACACAATATCCTACCATAGTGCAGATCCAGAGGTAGTACACATGCCTGAGAATTATCATTTTCAGATCCCTCATTGCTTGATTAGACAACTTAGGGTTGATGACAGGAGGGTAAACACAGTGGTTGAGCACTTTGATGCCGCTCGACGGATGTTATCTACGCTCAGTTGGAGCGCTCTCATGACTGATGAGCAGGATAGTAGCGGATTTTCCATGGCAGAGTTCCATGCTCTTCATGAGGCTATGGGGATATTGAAGCAAGATTATTT
>MU226014.1:790000-805848 GCA_018584345.1 Thuja plicata | reverse complement strand
CTCCCATCCAGTGTGGGATCGTGGTATCTTCTCATGACAGATGGATGTGGGTTCAGATTGTGTTGGGATCCAGGTGTTGTCTCGTTTGACGCTTTGTTTCAGAGGGATTCCAGTATGATATCACCTTGGTTGTGGGAACACTCCCATCCAGTGTGGGATCGTGGTATCATCCTATGCAGTGCATTCGATTGGAGGATTCTTGATGAGTTGCTTCATTCCACACACCTAGGATTTGATATCATAGTAGTGCAGCAGTTGGGTGAAGCCATGCATCCCGGTTTGATACATGATTCAGGGATCAACTTTCAGCACACATACGCTTACGCGTGGATGAGTGACATAATTAGTGCATTCACCTTGATCCTGAGACGACTATGTGGCGTGCATGACAGGGTAGTGATAACACTGCTGATGGGTGACTTCATGTTGCTTGATTCCAGTTGGGTCGATGGTTACCCTAGTCACTATCATCCAGTCTTCCCTAAGATGGCAATAGATACCCCAACACTTCAGGAGTATGAGATTGTAGAGAGATTTGTCTATGGGGTGGAGACAGGTTATGGGGTATCCTTCTTGGAGTGGCACTATTGGGACCACTTGACTAATACCGTGTTTGATGTTGGTCTGTGTTATGTTAGTAGGCTTGGATGGCTGTTGGTATGGATTGTGTGGCAGGAGGGGTTCCGTTCTCATAGTATTGGGATGATTCGCATGTGTGGATCAGCCACTCTAGAGGTCTCTATGACAGGGGTCGAGGGTATGCTTGAGTCATCTTTGACGGTATCACATCTCTCTTTGGGTCAGGTAGCTATACCCCTACTGATTGGAGACTACATATGCCTTGACTCCAGCTGGATTAATGGTTGCATTGGCTAGGTCCACTTAGCATTTCCAGAGTCCACATTGCCTGTTACAGTGTTTCAGCCATATGAGTGATCAGAGAGTTTTATTTTCTCGGCAGAGGCAGATTATGGGGTGACTTTCATGGACTGGTACAGGTTTGATTTCGGGTTGGTTACTGATCCGAGTTATGACAGAGGAGCAGAATGGCCAGTTGTGTGGACTCTTGGTCACGAGGACAGTCAGGGTTGGATACTCAACAATGATGACGTGATCTACTTCACCTCTATCCCGTACAGTGTGAACTATGCTTTGATGTGGGATCCAGGCAGTGGTTTTGTGATGACACTTGCACTTCAAGGGGGTGATGAGTTGTTTCCGACATTAGGGATACATCGTATTTATTCAGAGTGGAGCAGCAGATGCAGTCAAAGTACTGCATACGGTATAGACGGTATGTCTGGGATGGTGGTGATATATTGTTGCATTGCTTGTGGACAAGCAATCTCCGGGAAAGGAGGATTGTCATGTCCCCTTTCAAAAGTGGACATCAGAGATGGAGGAGTTGACCTATCATTGGAGTCTCGTAGGCTAGCAGAGATGGATAGGGACTCATTCAGTGACCGGATTTTGGTTTTACAAGCAATTTGGAGCTAGTTTGGAGCAGTTCCTAGATTTTAGGGGATATCCCTAAATTTTAGGAGGTCATGATAGTTGCCTGTCGTGAGGTTATTCATGACCCTTCAGTTGGTTTCAGTTTTAGGATGACAGGATGTGTTCCCTAGTTTCTAGGAACATCCCTAGATTTTAGGGAAGGGATTGCCAGTTCACCCATCTCGTCCAATATCAGTCACAGACAGGTGACATGATCAGTTTCATGTTCAGTGGGTTGATTTGGGCTATCAGAGGCAAGAGGGGAAATATTTTAATATATTTAAATACTTCCTAAGTTAACAATTAAATAATTTATAATAAGGCTATTATATAGCCATTTCAGAGTAATAAGGGAATAATTGATTCATTTGGTCAGGGATGCCTTCGTGTGATAGCTCGTTTGAAAGGTGTCGAATTATTATAAGCTATTTTCACTATCCGGAGAGCTTTTGGTGCCTTGAGTTATAACATTTTAATAAAGTAATGTTTTTCCTATAGCATGGACACCTTTATTTGGGACAATATTATTTTATTATAAAGTGCTAAGTGTATTTCTCTTTTAGGGTTCGATTTGCCCTTGAGAGGAGTTATAAAGAGATTGAAGCTTAATTGCTGATTACCTTTTGACATTTTGAAACTTGTGAATTGTGAAATTGCTCTGGGAGGGCGATTTTGTGGCTTGGGACGAAATCCTCAAGTCTAGATTGTTGGGACGCAGACCTCAACAAGTCTTCGGTGATTGGAGTTGTACTTCATTGCATTCAGATTGACAGTGGAAGTGATCGATTTTGCTTGGGCATTGCAATTTGTTTGAAGAGAGGTATTTTCAGCTGGGCGGCCAGCCTATTTGCATTAGGCGTTTCACTTCAATAGCTCACGTGGGGTTTTAGAGAAGACATTTTTCTTACTATTGGGCGCCATAGCATCCATTTTGGCATTGGAGGGTTTATTACAGCAATTTCTCCAGAATTGGAGCACACACCAAGCATTCCAATATAGCTGGCGTTTATTCTTGTTATGGACATTATTGTATGTTTTCTTCGATCTCTTCTTGAAGTTAATATATTAGATTGCTAGATGTTTCGGGTATGTACTATTTCAGAACTCATTAATGATAAGAATTGCAGCATGTGTTTACATTTCTTAAGTGCTATTTATTTCCTAATTGTTATGCAATTGTTTTATTTCCAAAAAAACCCCAAAAAACTTAAAAAAAACAAGGAAAAGACAAAGAAATCAGAATTCAGCCAAGACCATTCAAAGATACCAAACATTAGCCAAAGTTTCAAATTCTGAAACAAACAGTAATTTCAAAGGCCACCGGAATTGGGGATCTTTCACCAACTCATAAGCAACCTCACCCACCCGCCTAACAACACGGAAGGGCCCATAATACCGAGGCTTGAGCTTCTCAGCCCCACTCTTCGTGATGGAAGATTGCCTGTATGGCTGCAACATCAGATAAACTAAATCTCCAACCTGGAAAGAGCAAGCAACCAACCCTCTTCTGATCAACATACTGCTTTTGCTGATTTTGGGCTCGTTGAATATTATCCCTCAAAGTCCCCATAATATCTTGACTGTCCTGCAACAAATCACCTGCACTAGGAACTCTGCTATCACTGAAAAGCAAATCCAGGAAACTCGGTGGATCATACCCATACAATGCGCGGAAAGGGGCCATCCGAATAGACATATGATGGGTGGTATTATAACAATACCCACAAAGATAGATCCACTTCACCCATGCTCTCTGCTGAGCAGACACATAATTCCGGAGATAGGCCTCCACCCACTTATTAACTATCTCAGTCTGACCATCAGTTTGAGGGTGGTAGCTAGTACTGGGGTCAACTCCGTCCCACACAATCGAAAGAGCTCCTGCCAGAAGTGACTCATAAAGAGGATATCTCGGTCACTTACTATATTCCGGGGTAAACCGTTGAATCTGAACACCTCTCGGAAGAATAAGTCAGCAACTTGTGTCGCTGAGAAAGTGGTTGTAATCGGAAAGAAGTGGGAAAACTTCGTAAGCCGATCCACCACCACATAAATGCAATCCCTACCTTGAGCTTTAGGCAAGCCCACAATAAAGTCCATAGAGATGCATTCCCATTTCCGCTCAGGAATGGGCAATGGCTGCAGTAACCCTGCAGGATAGGTGTGATCCTGTTTGTTCTACTAACAAACAGAACACTCTCTGACATACCGCTGCAGATCAAACTTCAGGCCTTTCCAAGTGAATCTCTCCCGCACCTGCCTATAGGTTTTAAAGAAACCCGGATGCCCTGCTAAGGGAGAGTCATGAAAAGTGCTCAACACCATTTGACGAACACCCGATCCGGGAACTAACCACACTTGTTCCTTGTAAATGATCAACTCATTCACAATTGTATACCTGCTGTCCTCTATGGTCCCATCAATAAAACCAGCAGCCCACTGATCCCTGGCATACTCTGCAATAATTAAGTGCCTCCAATCCTCAGATATGGTGGTCATAGAACCCAAGTGAGGCCTCTTAGAAAGTGCATCAGCAACCACATTCTGAGTACCCTTGATATAGGAGATATCGAAGTCATAGGATTGCAGTTTACTAACCCACTTCTGCGATCTCTCGTTGAGATCACGCTGCCCCAAAAAGCACTTCAAGCTGTTACGGTCAGTTTTGATACAAAATTTACTACTAACCAAATATTGCCTGAATTTAGCCAAAGCATGCATAATAGCTAACATTTCCTTATCATACACGCTAAAGACCCTCTTCGGGCCCCAAAGTTTCCGACTCTCAAATACAATAGGGTGGCGATCCTGAGAAAGTACGACCCCAATGCCCTCACCAGAAGCATCACAATGCAGATCAAAGGGCCTAGGGAAATCCGTAATGCCAAAACCGGGCATGTCGTCATGATCAACTTGAACTTCTCAAAACATTCCTGTGCCTGAGAAGTCTACTCAAAAGCACCCTTGCGGGTCAGATCAGTCAAGGGAGCTGCATGTTATGAAAACCCAGGAACAAATCTGCGATAGAAAGTACACAACCCAATGAACCCTCTGAGCTGTGTCAAACTCTTAGGAACAGGCCAATCCAAGATAGCCCGGACCTTATCTGGATCCATACGTACTCCCTCTGAACTGATAATGTGACCAAGATACAACAACTCAGTCATCCCTAAAGCACATTTAGACTCCTTTGTATACAAAGAAGCCCTATCCAAGATATCCAACACAGTGTCCAAGTGAGCAAGATGATCATCCCATGTCTTGCTGTAAATCAAGATGTCGTCGAAGAAGACCAGAACAAACCTCCTCAACTGGCTATGGAACACTCTGTTCATGGTAGACTAGAACGTGGCTGGAGCATTAGTCAACCCGAAGGGCATGTCTAAAACCTCGAAATGTCCACAGTGACATCGGAAAGCTGTCTTCTCTATATCCTCCTCCCGCATCCGGATCTGATGGTAGCCGGATCTCAAATCAATCTTAGAAAAATAACATGCCCCATGCAACTCATTAATAAGCTCATCAATACGCAGAATGGGATACCTGTTCTTGATGGTCCTCCGATTCAACATTCTGTAATCTATACACATCCTGAGGGTACCATCCTTCTTCACCAGAACCACTGAAGAAGCAAGGGTGATTTACTAGGACTAATATGCCCCATGAAAATCAGCTCCTGGATGGTCTTCTCTATCTCATCCTTCAGGCGCTTAGGATGCCTGTAAGGAGTAATCATGATGGGCTTAGTGCCCTCCTCCAGCTTAATAATATGCTCTATTCCCGTATCAGGTGGTCTGCCATGTGGTAAATCACGAAACACTTTGGAGTGTTTAGTTCTCAATTCTTGTATCTCGAGATGATAAGCTGATTTTCCTGACTCCTTAATGGTGGGTAGAATCCTGCACTCTGCTGCCCTCTCAACTGCATGATGTCGTATGAGACGTATCCGCCTAAGGGACATAGTCCTCAAGCTCTCCTCTCTGATGGCCTTTAGTATGTGTTTCTTGCCATCCACCTCAAACTTTATCTCCATATCTTTGAGGCTGAGATAAAAGGCCTCAATTGAATGTAACCAACTCATGCCCAAGACTAAATCGGTGCCACCCATGTCAACCACATAAAAATCAGCTTTGAACTCATAGTTGTTCAATTTCATGTGAAGATCTGGAATCATTCGGTCACATTTCAAGGTGTAACCATCTGCCACCTTCACCCTAATACCCTTAAACTCCTCAGTTTGTATTCCCCTCTTGGAGATCAAACGCGAATCAATAAAATTATGCGCAGCCCCTGTATCCAAAAGAGCAATGACCCATTGCCTTGCTAAGAGGCCCCTCATCCTGAAAGAACCCTCTTTCTGCATGCTAGAAAGATATACGACCTTAAGGTGGGAATCCTCTTCCACCTTCTCACTGCTACCTGTCTCTTCCAAGACATCCTCTTCCGGATCAATTTTCTGTCTTTCAAAACCAGCATGGTGTTCATCTTCATAATACCATTCCATGAGCCTATTTCTACCTTTAGGCTTCAATGGGCATTCGTGTTTCTCATCATAAGGGCCCCTGCAGTAGAAACACAATCTCCTCCTCAAATCACCAAGTGTCTCAGGATTAAGAGGCCCTGTCACTGGTTTTCTGAATTCTGGTCCATCATTCTTTTTAGGGACAGCCTTGTCATCATAAGAGTAATTTGATGGTCTAGGAGGAAATTTATTGCTTGGAGCTGAAAAATCCAAATCTTTAGCCTTCTTCATAGCTAACTGTAATGAATTAGGGTCAAATGACTTGACCCAACCCCTAAGAGGTTCCACTAACCCCTCAATGAATAACATGACATGCCTCCTCTCTGATATGTCATAAACTATAATTGAAACCTTCTGAAATTCACCAATAAAGGTTTCCAGGCTGCCTGTCTGCTTGAGCTGTGCGAGCTCTCTGAAGTAGGACTCCAGGTCCTTCCTGTCAGACCGCTCCACTAACCCATCCACAACGTCCTAATAGGTTACAATCTGATCATGGTGCAATGATAACAATCCATGGTACCACCAATCATGTGCTAAACTATCAAGATACAAAATAGCAACTCGAATGGCGTCCTCTTCAGACATAGGATGCAAGGAAAGGTATGTATCCAGCGTGTGTATCCAAGCTTTGGCAGTCATCTTGCCACTCCCATCAAAATGTGCTAATGGAAGCTTGTTGGTTGCTTGCTTGAGATCCTAATTTGCGTGCCTATGATGCCCATCTGTTCTTCCCTTGGAGCGTTCTCGTTTCTGAGTCATGAAACGATCGAAGTTAAGATGTTACTTTACTTCAGGAGGTAAAGCGTCCCATTCAGTGTGTAAAGCCAAAATGTCTTCCGTAAAGGAAGCCTCATCATCAAAACTGATAGTGTCTGCCTTTGGTCTCAAGAAGGTAGGGTGCAAAGGCCTGTCCTGTGTACCTGTGAGATCTATCCTAGACTTGTGTGAACTGGCTGAAACACTCCTCCGATCTCTATCCCTGCCCTGATTCCGGGGCAAAGTAATTCGCTGCAAAGTATCTGAAAGATTCTGCAGAACTGTAGCCATCTGTTGTTGGCCAGCTGCCAACTCTTGCTAACTGCGAGTAATATTCCTGAATACCACAGTGGACTCTCTATCATCATCAGTACATGTATTATTTGGGATCCTATCTCCCATATTCCCCTGTTCCAAGCCACCAGGTGGTGGTGAATTACGGCCCCTGCGAGTGTAATGATATCCATGTCTGAATCTATCGCCGTCCATAATTCAGACCCAATTTACCCTACAAGCTGGCAAGATTTTTGGTATGATACGACTGAAATGAGCCTGCTTGGCTCTTCTTTGTAAACTCAAACCAAATTTACTCCACAAGATAATATAAGCAATACTTCTCTTTGAAACAAATATAAAACCTCTTTATTTAAGACATTTTCCAATATTTTAAAAAAACAATAACAAATTTTCCAGGGAATAAACCTTAACTCCTTTGGACACAATTTCGGAATACTATATCATATAGTATGACATTACAATCCTCTAAATAACCATTAGACATTAACCAAGATTAATGTAGAAGCAACCTTGTAGTATTTAAAGAGAAATGTTGGCTGTGCGATTTATGTAGCAGCCGCGGCATCCATATACAACATGTTATCCATGGCCATGCCCATGTCCATGCATTAGCCTGCAAGGTGTGCTGGTGTTATCAAGGCGGCTAGCATTGTGGGAAAGGAGACGCCAAGACCAAACTCCAACTCTTTCCTTCCACCCGCGATATTAAACTCTCAGATTTCACCCGCAGCCTTAATGATTAACGTCACCAAAAGAAACAACACAATATCTTCACAACAATGACGATTTACTACACAATTCATTGGATAAAGCACATCCAATTCAAAGTGCTGGAGCAACTTGATCGAATTCACAATTCGATAAGCACAAACTTCTCAAACCCTTAACCAGTCTCATTCCAGAATTCATAAAAATGTATAAGATGATTTTCAAATGTTTCGACAGTCTTATATCAAAAAGGCATCTTCCTCTACAAGGCTCGAATTGATATCTACAACCAGACACTTCTCATAACTTAAATGCCTTCCTTCATTAGAACTTAGGATATAAATTATATAATGATATTCAGCTTAATAATAAAAAAGTATCATTAAAACATAAGATATCATTAATATCAATGATATAACTTATAACTCCATCACTAAGTAAATAAGAAGACTGAATGCATCACTCTGATCACATCCTGCAATACACTGACACTGAAACACTAGAATCCATCATCCCAAAATAGATACTGGCACCGGGTCACTTACCCAAAATAGTAAGTCCTCTCTGACAGACTCTCAAAACAAAGCATTAGCCCACGAGGGTCGCTATGATGGCATAACAAACTTGTCTCCCTGACAACTGCTAAATCGGGGACATCACAGTCACACTTGAGCAATTTTGAGAACCCCTATTGCATTGAGAAGGAGAGAGCCAAGGGAGGATTTCTTGATTGTTGCAATGGTTTGATTTGATTTTGTTAATTTGCAATCAATTATAGTTTCCTTCTCTCTTGATGTTAGGAGTATTATTTGTAGTAATCTAGACCCTTGTGGTTGGATCTAACTTGGTTGTTGCAGGTTTACAAATATTTTACCTCTACAACACTAACTTTGGAAATAATGTAATTATTTCCAAATTATTCATAACTTGCTCATTTGGACTTCGAACTGAATTCTGTGTGATGGCACCAATCCACGGATGATAACTGACCACTGCAAGATAACTGACAGTCTACCCCTAAAATTTAGGAACCGCTCCTGAAAAGGACTGCAACCAAAGTCCCCATGCTGATCCCGGAGGTCTCTTGAAGCATCCTGGTCAACTCACAATCAATCCCTAAAAATTAGGGATCCCTCCTAAAATCTATAAGATTGTCCCCAATTGGCCAAATTGCCTCACAAAGCCCCGACGTGGCTCCACAAGCTTCTGCAAGCATCCCCTGTGCAGTCTGCTGGCCTACGGGAACTGTATAATAGGCCAACCTCAACTGGTAACCAAACTACCTAAGGAGGGGACATTACATGACTCTAGTCTTGATGTTGATAGTCATCATCTTTCTCGTGTTGATCCCTTGTTTGATGGAAATATTGTTGTTATTAAGGCCACTTCCCCCCAGCTATAGCTAGATTGAATCCTCACCAAGACTCTAAGAAGAGTTTGGCTATTCCTCCTAAGAATGCCTAACAAATGGCTCTTGAATCCATGAAGGCCGGGTGTAATTCTATAAGAATGCCGAGGGATTCCTCCAAGTCCTCCCAATTGTTTTTAGAAGGTTCTCTTGTTGCCCAACAATTATTGTCTAAAGGTGAAATTGATAAAAGTAAGCTATTATGGACTGATATAATCCTCTATTTTTTGGGTCCATCCAAGAATTTGTCGAGTTAGATCCCGTTGAAAAACCAAGGTATGGACGATAAAAAAGAAAAGTAAACTCATAGATCCCACACTTCTGATTCTCACAGTGACAAAAAAAACAAAAAAGGGGAAGGAAGATAAGGGGAATGGAGAAAGGATCCCCAAGTGCTTTGATAGATTTTATAAGAACCAGAAGGCCCATCTTCCCGATTTGTAACAGAAAATATGTTAGATCCTTTTGTAGAGATAGACCGAAGTTGGATTTTCTCGACTTGCAAGAAATCAAGGTGATTGGTTTTTAGATGGACTATAATGAACTTTGTGCGGAAAAATGCTATATCCTTTGCATTCTACATGAGAAAGGTAAAGGTGGGGTTGCTAGTAATGTCCCCATTTTGGGGTTTTGTTGCACTACAATTGGTACTAGCTTTTGGGTGTGTGTGAGCCTTATTAGATGGTTTATTTGGTGTTACCTGTGAGCTAAAATGGTCTAGAGGATTCATACGACTTTCTAAAGTTATTTTCAACTTTTGGCGTGTTCTCCAAGATTCTTGGAGAGAGTGTCTATTTATATATAATAAGTCACCTAGTAGGGTGCGATTTGCATTATTTTTCATTGGCATCACTCTAATGCAATTTGATTTCGATTCTAATGTTTTTCGACAGTTTCTGCAAATGCGTGTATTATTGTCTTTAATTTAATTACATAACTAAGGTTTCTTAATATTATTTTACTTATTTAAAAACCACTTTAGTGTTTAGCTCTTTGGAACCGAGATGGAAAATTTTAAACATTAGGACATTGATAAAGTGACTTTAAGTATCAGGAATGATTAAATAATGAAACAAATCACTTTTTGAAGATACAAGGTGTATTTAATTAATAAAGTGATTTTACATTGTGTTTTCAAGAAAGTTCCTAGAAAAGGTCATAAAAAGGGTTTGTGAGCTATATTAGATTTTCAAGTTCTATATGCTTAAAGGGAAAAGAATTGATAAAATCCAGGAATGATTCCGTAAGTCCCTTTGTGATTACAAGCAAAATCACATTATTATATTGAGTCTATCCATCATAAAGTCACATTGTTTGCATTGTAAACTTTGGAGTTGCCTTAATTGATCATATTTTTTAGCATTTGAGGTTTTCTTGTTTAAGAGAGGATAGAATACTTGGTGTTATATTCTATGTTGGCAAGTGTCACAAAACACGCATCAACAAGAGCGCCACAAAATTTCTTTGAAGTTATAAAATAAAGAATTGTCTGTTTTATCACCTTTTTGCATCGTTGGCCTAGCGACACTTTATTTAATCACTTATAAGTTATAATACTTTTTTAAATAACTAATTATAAGCTATCTTTTAGTTTTTACTTTTTGACAGCTATATTTATTTATTTAATAATTTTCTCTTTTTACCATCGCATTAGCCCATGCGAAAATTATGGAATTAAGCTAAGTGTCATCTACAAACTTATGCTTGAGAAGGAGACATGATAGTTGATTCCTCTAGGTTAGTTGTTGATAACCATGGTGGTGGAAAGCTCTTTACAAGTACTAAAAAGAATTAACAATTTTTTAAAAATCAAACTGCTTACAAAAACTAAAAAGTTGACAAAATATGAAAACCTTGGGGATTTTTCCAAAAAAATAAATGAAAAATCTCAAAATAAGCCTATTTTTTGTCAATAATATTGTTTTTTGCAAGCTAGTTCCCTCTTGTAGCACTTAAGAAACACAATCTATGCCTTTCTGGAAGTTTTTGTGTCTTGTATTTGTCAAATAAGGTGTTTTGTTCACATATTAGGGTTCAAAAAATGGTTTCGGTTCACATTGTGACAAAATAACACAAAATTAGTTTCTAAAAATATATTTTTAAAATGTTCGTGTGCTTTTTTATACCTGTTTATCATGGATTCTTAAGTGCAATGGAGCACAAACTTACCATCTTGAGTACAACTAGGGCATAAACGTACCATCTAGGGAACCCTATAGTACATTGGGCATACTCACAAGGTTACTGGAGATAGTAGGGCTGTGCTTTGGCTGAACCCATCATATCCCATCTTGTACTGCGACGTGGGCATTTTTTGAAGGATCCGGTACTTAGATTTGAACTCATTGAAATACCATTTTTCGTGTTTTACCAAACTCATTGTTAATATGGCCAGCCTAAAATTCCCCTCATACATTCAATGTCTTATTGATGTGTATTAGGACATTCCTGTAAACTAATGCCTCTATTTATTCACTTGTTATGTAACAAGTAAGCCAAACAAAATGTTGGTGGTATTCAAATCCCACAATTCAGCATCCTTGAATTTGTTCTATACATGCTTTACACTCCCTTGTGTTCATTTTATTGTGCATGACTCATAGTTGATTTTGCTTTGAAAATGACAAGACTAAGGTATTTTTATTCTGTTTGTACCTCAAATGGGTCTCCTTTAAAAAGAGAGGTTATTTTGTTCTATTCGCTTTGTAGGGATAAGAGAGTGAGTTATAATTATATCTTTCTTCCTATGAGATTTTTTTTGTCTGAAAGTTTCAAGGTGAATATTCCTCAGATGGAAATTGACCAATTTAAAACTTACTTCAAATTCTTGGTTATCTGTTAAGTTGAGTATTTCTTGAAACTATATCCTACTTTTCTTTTATTTTATTTTTTATCTATAATTTTAGGTAATTTAATCACATTTATGCACGTCATCAGAATACTCCTGTTGCAGGTAGGAGATGGGATAAATGATGCACCAGCCTTGGCACTAGCTGATGTTGGAGTGTCTTTACGATTACAGGCAAGAGAGGATGCTGCTTCTGACGCAGCATCAGTAATACTCCTTGGAAATAGACTTTCACAGGTAAGTTTTTATATTACGACTATATAATTGTCATGTTCAGTGCTTAATGAAAGTGAAATTTCACATGGAAATCGTTTTTGTGTCAACAGACCTAGTTAAATGTGTTCACCATTATGTATGTGAACTTATTAAGATTGGACATTATTAAGCAACCCCTTTTATAAACAGTTTGCTTACGCATAGTTTAAAATTTAACATCATAATGAAACTTCAGGGTCAAGATTCATCAATATTGACTTAGTCCTTCTGACTTCATATTGCTCTCGAGATCCTACACTGCAACTTTCTTAGGAAAAATGCTAAAAAAATAAACCATTCCCTTGTATGAAAAAATTGACTCACACCATGTCACAAAGATCCTATGATCCTGGAGTTAAATGAGGTTTCAAACCTCTTGGTTATCCTCTATTACTTTATACATATTATGGTTAGGTGGCCTGATTTACCATCATAAAAGCTTTGCAAAGCTGTAAAATGTTAGCTTGCAGAACTCTGAATAGTATGCATGCAGAAATAGTTGTCCTATTTGAGTTTGAAATTCAGCGAGAAGAAATTATTAAACACCATAGCCCAGTCTTCCTTCTACCAAAGCTTCCTTTAACTGAATTAAAAGAGTCTTTTAGATTGTGATTACTTCAAATTTCTTGTTTCTGGGGTATCGTTTTTGCAATGTCCCTTTTTTTCTATAATCTGAGACACTACTTGTAATTTAATGAATGTATAAACAATTGCTGATAAAGTAAGTATTTGAATGACACTTAATTCCAAATGCATACGCTGATACAAAATAACAATGATTGCATAACAATCAGGATAGCAAATATATGTTGTTTCTGATATACAGGTAATTACATGCACAACTGAGAGGGATCTCAGTACCTAGTACTGGTCGTGTCTGATATACAATTAATAATATGCAAATATGCAGGCCGTTTCTGATATAACCTTATATGTATGATCTGAATATTGTGGTAAGTTGTGTCTGATATGACCTTATATGTATTAATATGCTTCAATGGGGATGCCGTCTCTGACTGATCTTTATATGCTTGTGCCTAGTGGTTGTCGAAAGTCAATATGCTCTAATATAGAGCTATCCTCAAAGGATACGAAATATAATATATTCTCCAAATCATGCTTTCATCAAATGAAGCGATCCCCATAATATATGTGCAATATGAGATGAATAGGCGTGTATGAAGAGATGCCTTGTAAGCTGAATGGTTACCATAATAATCATATAAAGATTATTATGGTAATTGGTGGTTACCAATTACCATACTAATAATGCCTTAATGTTTATTTATGCTGTGTGAATATAATCGCAGGTATAATGTTATAATAATATGATGCAATTATATATAAAGAATTTATGAAGAATGCTATTGTGATGCGATAATGATATGGTGCGGTTATATGCAAGTAATATACACTGTATGGGGTGGCATTAATTGTTGCTTAATAATAAGTTTCAATCTTAAATTAAAACTTATAAAATTGTTTATCGATTCAAGTCCCAAGTTTGGGGACATCACAGTCTCCCCCTCTTGAAAAATGCTTGCTCACAAGTATTCTTATAATGTCATGATGATTGCAGGATCCCAAACTTGCCAGTGCCATCTCTGATTAATATAGCTGGGTTGATAAGAATGATGATTCATTGTGATGAAGGTAAAGGTCTGGATAGTCAATCTCCATGAGTTTAATAGACCTTCCGTTGATGTCATGTTAACCGGAATGCAGCAATGGTTACACTTATCTTGCATGAGAGATATGATGAAAGTTTGACTCCCCTTTGCTATCAAACTTGAATAGTCAGTTTGTGATCTTTGATTCAAAGAAAAAATCCCTTTCTGAATTGCATCCTTTGGTAATTTGAATGGAGAGCTTTTGGTGATGGCACCATGAGTCATATTGTTCCATACGGTTCTCAATGCTAACTTGATGGAAGATGCACCGGGATCCCAAAATTTGTTTTCATCTTTGCCTTTATGTGATTTCAAACTAGTGTCTTTACTCACTTCAAAGAGTAGGTTGTCATAAATTGTCTACTTCAACTTCAATGGATTATTAATAAGTTGAAGTTTGTTCTTAAGACCAAACTTAACATTTGCATTTGAGTCCTTGAGAAAACTATTCAAGTCATTATCATCTTTTTCATTGTCACTATGTCCCATGAAGTGCTTGATTACATTGTCTTGTCTCCTTGATGGTAATGTCTCCTCTATGCCTCTTATCTTATCCTCTTCTTTGTGATGATTTGGGGCTTCATGAATAGTGAATGTTCATCTATTTTTATTTATTTTCTTTTGTATCAATATTACCTTTCTTTATCTAACTAACTTGAAGTGCTTGGGCTGGATACAAGAAGCATTATTAGTCTTTTTCACACGCATGGCTGCTAATTTTTCTTTAGGAGGTGAATGAGTATTCAAGTTAATAGTTATATCTCCAACCAATTCAACAAAACTTGGATTGTGGTACAAGGATTCAACCGCTATCTTGTCATTTGTAATGTCCCCTTTCTAGCGGGAGTTGGAGATTGTGATTGTTAGCCCATCATTACGACCCTTGTGGGCTAATGGTTTGATTTGAGGGTCTCTAGTAGAGTACTTACTATTTATAGTAAGTCGGTTTAAGTCAGATTCCATTTTTGGCAGGACGATCTAGTGATAGGCCTGGCAGTATTTCTGGTGTCGGCTCTATAAATTGATGGTGCTTTGTTTAGTGGTTTGATTATAATTAAGTTTTTCTTAATTTATTATAAAGTTGGAAACTTTATATTATAAATTAAGCCAAGTTGATATGAACGTTAAGTTATTTTATGCTTCATTATTAACTTATAATCTTGGCGCCAATGTTATGAATGAGGGGGATATTATTTTAATATATTTCAAATATTTAAAAACGGAGTATGACTATAACATCAAATGCACTATATTGATGTATTTGAAAGGGGGGGTGCTTATAACATTAAAGTGCGATTCCCATATGAGGAGTATGGAATAATCTCACGGAAGGTGTTAGGAGGAAGTTGCAACTCGATAGGGTTGGATGAGTTATTGTTTGCATGAACGGAAAAAAGAAGCATATGTTGTTGGTTATCTCTTTGGCGTGAGCACACCTTGACTGGTTTTGTCCTGCATTTTAAGCACAAGAATTGTTAATTCTTGTTGTTGAACGCATTGAGAGCTGGTGAAACTATTCCAGTAATTGATGCTTAGTTATGACATCACACAAACACCATCATTGGTGCTATTGGTAGCAGAAGTATTTATTTTCTCCATAGGTGGCTGGAAGTGATAACTTAGTGGCTGCAATTTTGCCTTTGGTTAGCAGCTATTCTATTCAAGGATTCCGTGTTTGCAAATTGGGTTCGATCATCATATGAAAGCTGCATTTTAATTTGTTGTGGTCTGCGATACAAAGGAAGGGCACATTTTTCCTGTTTTGTAAAGTGCCTTGACAATTTTGAAGTTTTATCCTTGTTTTTCTGCCTTAGGAATTTTGTCAAACACTTCCTTGCAACCTCAGTTTGCTGACGTTTGTTTTTTTGAATGCCAATGATATTGATGAAT
>MU226014.1:770647-789125 GCA_018584345.1 Thuja plicata | reverse complement strand
TATTAACTTTATAAGTAATTAATTTAATATAACTTTTCCCCTTTATTTTTCCTTTTTAGCCTCCGGGGAGAATAAAGGCTAAAAATAAAATAAGCAACTGGTGCCAGTCAAAAAGGGGACATTACATGTTTGATGCCAAATTTATCACTACTCAACATCCACGTTGCATTATCCAACCTCCTGTAGCAGCTAGGATACATTTATATGATCATGTGTGAAGCTACGTTGTTGCAAATTCAGCTTTCCAGGTGCATAGCCGTTTAGTAGTATAAGTTTGTTGCATGATTATTGCATTGTAAATATTTCAAATAAATTGTTGATTCAGTCTAATAGCAATGAAGATTATCAATCTTTCATGCATTACTGTGTTCTTTTAATATCTATCCAAAAAACAAAAAAAAAAGCATATATTTCTGAAGAGCACAAAAAAGATGAAATACACAAAAACATCAAAAAGTACATTCAGATATTAGCCTTCAGAGAAGTTTGAGCCTGGGTGGGCTTACAGTGGTATCAAAGCGGTTTCTTGCCATCCTGCAGGATTGGGTTTGTTCATGCAACTGTGACGATTCGATCCTAATATTTATTATTCACGCAAAAGGACTGAGTTACCAGGTGGTTAGGTGCAGCTACCTCCTACAGGTAACATGGGTGACAGAAGGGGTGGAAGTCCACCTTGGAATGCAGGTCATGATGATGAGAGAGAGGCCAGAGAGATTTTTAGGAATTAGCAGCAGGACAGGAACAATTAGCAGTTGGCCAACAGTAGGTGGCTACAGTATTGTAGCAGCTCTCTGATACTCTTCAGCAGTTGACAGTGACCATGGTTCGCTAGAGGGACAAAGCTTCACGTAGTAGCTCAGCTAGTTCTCACAGGTCACAGCCCTACTTTCCTGAGACCATATTCTGATGAGGGAAGTGGGGAGGATGAGATAACTTCTTTCACAGATGTTCTTTCTATGCATGATGAGTGGAACGCGTTGCCACATGATGTCAAACAACATCTAAATTTTGATAGATTTATGAGTCGGAAGAGAGAGCACTCTAGGACAAGACCAACTTGTAAACAAAAAACAAAGAACAATGATCTCAAATAGGCAACAAATAAATAAACACTGCCCCATTTTGATGGTAGTGGTAAGGTGACAACTAGAGCTTGGGTTCACAAGCTTGATACTTTCCTCACTCTACGACCTATGTTTGAACAGGATGCCATTCAGTTTGCTCTCCTACATTTAGATGGTGTTGCTCATGATCGGTCGTACTATGGATTGGTATCTTTATAACATGATCATATTACTTCCTATCAGGAGTTTGTGGACAAGTTGGTGGAACGATTTGATAGGAAGGACCCTGAGTTGTATTTCAGAGATTTGGCATAGCTTAGGCAGACTGGTAGCTTGGAGGCCTTCATCAGTGAGTTTCAGAAGGTCTCGGTCATGGTTACTGATATTTGAGAGAATAGGTGTGTATTAGTTTTCCTTGAGGGATTAAAAGAGCCTCTAAAAGGTTGGATGAAATTGTTTGATCCTTCTACCTTACAGGAAGCAGTAAAGAAAGCAAGAAACTTGGAAATGTCTATACCACGCAGTAGGTTTGCATCAAAGCCTTCTACTTTAGCCAACGACAATAAAGCAACCCCAAAAAGAGCAGAAATTTTTGATTCAAAAAAACTTGTGACAACTCCCTTAGATCAAGAAACTTTGAATGATTTGCATAGGAAAAAACTTTGTTTTTATTGCCGGGGTCCATATGATGAGAAACATGAGTGTCCTATGAGGCCTAAGGGCAAAAACAGGGAGATGGAGTGGTATTATGATGATGAATCTCAATCTGATGTGGAAGATCAGCAAGCTGCCCATGAGGAATTAGGGGCTAAAAATAAAGGCTGTGATGGTAAAGAGGGGGATGGGTCCAACCTCAAGGTAGTATACCTCTCTAGTATGAAGAGGGAGGGGTCATTCAAGATGCACAGTCTACTTGCAGGGCAACGAGTTATTGCTTCGTTGGATACTGGTGCTACTCACAATTTTATATACTCTCGGTTAGTAGCTAAACGTGGCATCCAGATAGAGGAGTTTGAGGGCATTATAGCGAAGGTAGCAGATAGTTACACTCTTAATTGTAACAGGATGGTTACTGAGCTTCCCATGCATCTGAATAACTTCAATTTCAGGGCATATTTCTATGTGGTTTCTATGGGGAGTACAAATGTTTTGGGTATGAGTTGGTTACATGCTATAGAGGCATTTTATCTTGGTCTCAACATAGAAATGAAATTTATGATTAATGGAAAGATACATTCTGAAGGCTATCAGAGAGTCCAGTTTGAGTATTATTTCATTCAGGAGGATGGAAAGACTTATTAGAGATGATGCAGTTGAGTGGGCAACATAGTGCAGATTGTAGCCTACACATATGGAACAGGAGAAACCAGCTTATCATCCTGACATCTAGGAGCTCAGAAGTAAACACTCCAAAGTGTTTAGTGACATTCCTCCAGGTAGACCTCTTGATAGGGGTATTGAACACATCATTGAGCTAGAGGAGGGCACTAAGCCCATCATGATCACTCCTTATTGACAACCTAAGCGCCTGAAAGATGAGATTGAGAAAACTATTCAGGATTTGTTAGCTATGGGACATATTAGGTCGAGTAAGTTCCTTTTCGCTTCATCAGTTGTGTTGGTGAAGAAGAAAGATGGTACGCTTAGGATGTGCATTGTTTACAAGGTTCTAAACAAAAGGACAATTAAAAACAGATACCCCATTCCACGCATTGATGAGCTTATTGATGAGCTGCATGGAGCGAGTTTCTTCTCTTAGATCTGAGGACAGGTTACCATCAGATCATAGTCAGAGAGAAGGATATAGAGAAGACAACTTTCAGATGTCGTTGTGGACACTTTGAGTTCTTGGTGATGCCTTTTGGCTTAACCAATGCGCTAGCTACATTTCAGTCCACCATGAACAGGGTCTTCCATTCACAACTGCGGAGATTATTCTTAGTATTCTTTGATGACATACTGATCTACAGTAAGACCTAGGATGATCACTTGGCTCATCTAGATACCGTTTTGAGCATTCTTGACAGGGAGTCCTTGTATGCCAAGGAATCCAAATGTGCATTGGGCATGACAAAGTTATTATATCTGGGTCATATTATCAGTTCAGGGGGTGTGCGCATGGATCGTGAAAAGGCTTGTGTTATTGTTGAGTAGCCCACTCCTGAGAATTTGACTCAACTCAAGGGTTTTGTGGGATTGTGCACCTTCTACCGTAGGTTTGTTGATGGCTTTTCACGTCATGTAGCACCTTACAGATTTGACCCGAAAGGGGGGCCTTTGAGTGGACTCCTTAGGCACAAGAGTGCTTTGAGAAGTTCAAGCAGCTTATGACCTCATGTCTGGTTTTGGCATTGCCAAATTTTTCCAGGCTCTTTGAGTTACATTGTGATGCCTTTGGTGAGGGCATTGGTGTCGTACTTATGTAGGACTGTCATCCTATTGCCTATGAGAGTAGGAAGCTTCGGGGTCCTGAGAGATCTTTTAGCATTTATGACAAGGAGATGTTGGTCATCATGCATGCTTTGGCCAAGTTCAGGCAATATCTAGTAGGCAGAAAATTTTGCATCAAAAGAGATCATAATAGCTTGAAGCATTTCCTTGGACAGTGTGACCTGAATGAGCATCAACTGAAATGGGTCAGTAAGTTACTGTCTTATAATTTTGACATATCTTATGTCAAGGGGACACAAAATGTTGTGGCTGATGCTCTTTCATGACACCCTCATTTGAGTTCTATGTCGGAGATATTAGAGGTTTGGAGGCACTTGATCATTGTAGAGTATGCCAAGGACCAGTGGGCTTCTGGCATTGTTGATGGGACTATTCAGGACAGCATATACACTCTTGTGAATGAGTTGATCATTTACAAGAGAAAGATATTTCTAGTCCCAGGATCGGGTGTGAGATAGATAGTGTTTAGGGCCTTCCATGATTCCCCTTTGGCAGGTCATCCCAGACTGTTCAAGACTTATAGGCAAGCTCAGGAGAGATTCACATGGAAGGGTTTGAAGTTTGATGTTCTGCGGCATGTTAGAGAGTGCTTTGTGTATCAATAGAATAAACAAGAGCATACTTTTCCAATAGGACTTCGTCAACCACTTTTAATTCCTATGAGGAAGTGGGAATGTATTTCTATGGATTTAACAGTGGGCTTGCCGAAAGCCCAAGGCAGAGATTGCATTTATGTGATAGTTGATTAGTTGACAAAGTTTGCACATTTATTTCCGATTACTACTACTTATAGAGCTGTACAGGTGACAGTTGTTTTTCTGTGAGGTGTTTAGACCGCATGGCTTACCTCAGAGTATTGACAGCGATAGGGATAGTCAGTTCATGAACCATTTCTGGCAGGAGTTATTCAGATTATGTGGGACCGAGTTGATTCCGAGTACGAGTTACCACTCTCAGACAGACAAACAGACTAAGATAGTCAATAATTGGGTGGAAGGGTACCTCCAGAATTATGTGGTAGGGCAGCAGAGAGCTTGGGTGAAGTGGATACACATGTGAGTTTTTTTATAAGTCCACTCACCATATGTCCATCCAGACGTCTTCTTTCCGGGCGTTATATGGTTATGATCCACCGAGTTTCATTGATTTGTTGTTCAATGATAGAAGGGTGCCTAGTGCCAGTGATTTGTTACAGGACAATCAGGATATCATGAGAGCCTTACATGACAACATACAGAGAACTTAGAATCAGCCAAAGCAGTATGCTGATTAGATCAGGGTTGAGCGTTCATTTCAGGTTGGCTACATTGTTTATTTGATGTTCTAGCCTTACAGGCAGTCGATTCTCTGAAGGAGCGGAGCTGAGAAGCTCAAGCCTTGTTATTATGGTCCCTTCAGGATTAACAGACGGGTTGGCAAGGTTGCCTGTGAGCTTGATTTGCCGACGGATAGCAAAGTGCATAATGTGTTCCATGTTTCGCGCCTCAAGAAGGTGCTAGGGAGACACGTACCTTCCTCCGTTTTACCAACCCTGGATGATAAGGGGAAGTTGGAGTTGATTCCTGAGGCCATCCTTGAGATCAGAGAGAGGAATCTTCGGAGGAGGGTCATCAGAGAGTTTCTGGTAAAATGGAAAGGTCTGCCAGTGGAGGATGTGACATGGGAGTCAGAGGATATTTTGCAACATCAAGCATTGCAATTGCTTGAGGACAAGCAATCTTGGGAAGGGCGGACTGTAATGTCCACTTTTTAGTGGGAGTTGAAGATTATGATTGTTAGCCCTTCATTGTGACCCTCCTGGGCTAATGGTTGATTTGAGGGTCTTTTGTAAAGTACTTACTATTTATAGTAAGTCGGTTTAAGTCGGATTCCATTTTTGGCAGGACGATCTGGTGATAGGCCTGGCAGTACTTTTGATGTTGGCTCTATAGATTGATGGTGCTTTGTTTAGTGGGTTGATTATAATTAATTAAGTTTTGCTTAACTAATTATAAAGTCAGAAACTTTATATTATAGATAAGCCAACTTGATATGAACGTTAAGTTATTTTATGCTTCATTAATAACTTATAATCTTGGTGCCAATGTTATGAATGAGGGGGATATTATTTTAATATATTTCAAATATTTAAAAAGGTAGTATGACTAGCATCAAATGCACTTTTATATTGATGTATTTTCAAATATTTGAAAGGGGGGATGCTTATAACGTTAAAGTGCAATTCCCATATGAGGAGTATGGAAGAAGCTCACGGAAGGTGTGAGGAGGAAGCTGCACCTCAATAGGGTTGGATGAGTTATTGTCTGCATGAAGGGATAAAAGAAGCATATGTTGATGGTTATCTCTTTGGCGTGAGCACACCTTGACAAGTTTTGTCTTGCATTTTGAAGCACGAGAATTGTGAATTCTTGTTGTTGAACGCATTGAGAGCTGTTAAAACTATTCCACTAATTTGTGCTTAGGTATGGCGTCACACAGACACCATCATTGGTGCTATTGGTAGCATAAGTATTTATTTTCTCCATAGGCGGCTGGAAGTGATATCGTAGTGGCTGTGATTTTGCCTTTGGTTAGCAACGATTCCATTCAAGGTTGTCATGTCTGCAAATTGGGTTCGATCATCATATGCAAGTTGCGTTTTAATTTGCTAGGGTTTCAATACAAAGGAAGGACACGTTTTTCCTGTTTGATGCCAGATTTATCACTACTGAACATCCACATTGCATTATCCAACCTCCTGTAGCAGTTTCAGTACATTTATATGATCATGTGTGAAGCTACGTTGTTGCAAATTCAACTTTCCAGGTGCAGAGCCATTTAGTAGTATAAGTTTGTTGCATGATTATTGTATTGTAAATATTTCAAATAAATTGTTTACTAAGTCTAATAGCAATGACGATTGTCAGTCTTTCATGCATTACTGTGCTCTTTTAATATCTATCCAAAAAACAAAAAAAAAAGCATATATTTCTGAAAAGCACAAAAAAAGCAGAAAAACACAAAAACATCAAAAAGTACATTCAGAGATTAGCCTTGAGAGATGGTTGAGCCTGGCTGGGCTCTTAGATCCTTCCCTATGCAAGACCCTTGTGATGATGTACAAACAGACGCATTGACAACTGTTAAAACTATTCCAGTAATTTGTGCTTAGGTATGGCGTCACACAGACACCATCATTGGTGCTATTGGTAGCATAAGTATTTATTTTCTCCATAGGCGGCTGGAAGTGATAACGTAGTGGCTGTTATTTTGCCTTTGGTTAGCAACGATTCCATTCAAGGTTGTCGTGTCTGCAAATTGGGTTCGATCATCATATGCAAGTTGTGTTTTAATTTGCTAGGGTCTCGATACAAAGGAAGGACACGCTTTTCTTGTTTGATACCAGATTTATGACTACTGAACATCCACATTGCATTGTCCAACCTCCTGTAGCAGTTGCAATACATTTATATGATCACGTGTGAAGCTACGTTGTTGCAAATTCAACTTTCCAGGTGCATAGCCATTTAGTAGTATAAGTTTGTCGCAAGATTATTGCATTGTAAATATTTCAAATAAATTGTTTCTTAAGTCTAATAGCAATGACGATTATCAGTCTTTCATGCATTACTGTGCTCTTTTAATATCTATCCAAAAAACCAAAAAAAGCATATATTTCTGAAAAGCACAAAAAAGAAGAAAAACATCAAAAAGTACATTAAGAGATTAGCCTTGAGAGATGGTTGAGCCTGGCTGGGCTCTTACATCCTTCCCTATGCAAGACCCTTGTTATGATGTACAATCAGGCTCACAATCTTAATAAGTCTGCATGCTTGATTCACTTGTGATTAAACATATGCATGAAGATACCACTGCTTTCATTTCCTTAGAGGTGTCGAAAATGATTTTTTCTTCAGGTATTTTTAATTGCTTGGAGTGTATAGTGATCATGTTCTGATTATCATCTTCTTTGCTGTGCTTGATGATCTGGCTTTTCCAAGTTCTTTGCTCCTTCCTTCTTTGACAACCTTCAAAGTTTTTATTTATTGTGAAATTCTTGACGCCAATTTACAACCATGCTTTCCAATTTGTCCCCTTAGGTTAATGTGATGAATTTTACTTTCCTTAGGTGAGTATTTTCTCCTTAGCTCTATATAGTCCTCTAAGGTTATATCCTCTTGAAGACCTCCCTTAAACCAATCATGCCGCCATTGATCTTGTAGATTGACTAAGGTAGGTTCAACGCTTTCTTGTTGTTCTTCCTTTAGAAGAAAAGTAGGGAGCATTGGTCTAAATTTAAGGGTATGATGTTTTTAATATTCAGCATTTCCTCTTTTTTCTGCTTGTTTGCTGTGATAGACATTGATCACAGTTAATAATTGAGCCAATTTTTTAAAAAATTTTCTTTGACCTTCTATGAATTGATCCATGCAATTGTCGAGTCTTTCCTTCTCTTCTATTTTTATTTTATTTCCTTTGGTGAAACTTTTGTTGTCATGTTATTTCTTTCCCATAATCATTAGTTGCCCGATCGCCTTCATCTTCTCCAAATCTGAAATGTCTCCACAACTCGTAGGTTCATAGGCTCTGATACC
The DNA here is from genome assembly GCA_018584345.1 of Thuja plicata. NCBI lineage: Eukaryota > Viridiplantae > Streptophyta > Pinopsida > Cupressales > Cupressaceae > Thuja > Thuja plicata. The sequence continues at coordinate 781,033 of MU226014.1, read as the reverse complement.
AATTTCTAATGTCCCTTTTTCCTATAATCTGAGACACTACTTGTAATTCAATGAATGTATAAACAATTGCTGATAATTAACTATTTGAATGATGCTTAATTCCAAATCCATATGCTGATACAAAATAACAATGATTGCATAACAACCAGGATGACAAATATATGCTATTTCTGATATACAGGTAATTACATGCACGACTAAGAGGGATCTCAGTACCTAGTACTGCTCTCTGTGTCTGATGTACAATTAATAATATGCAAATATGCAGGCCATCTCTGATTTAACCTGATGTGTATGCTCTGAATATTGTGGTAAGTTGTGTCTGACATGACAATATTAATATGCTTCGATGGGGATGCTGTCTCTGACTGATCTTTATATGCTTGCACCGAGTGGTTGCTGAAAGGCAATATGCTCTAATATAGAGTGATCCTCAAACGATACAAAATATAATATATTCTCCAAATCATGCTTTCATCAAATGATGCGATCCTCATAATATGTGCAAAATGAGATGAAGAGGCACGTATGAAGAGACACCTTCTAATATGAATGGTATGATTATTATGGTAATTGGTGGTTACCAATTACCATACTAATCATACCTTAATGTTTAGTTATGTTGTGTGAATATAATCGCAGGTATAATGCATTAATAATATGATGCGGTTATATGCAAGTAATATACAATGTATGCGGTGGCATGATAATTAATAGTTTCTTAATAATAAGTTTCAATCTTTAAAAAAAACTTGTAAAATTGTTTATCGATTCAAGTCCCAAGTTTGGGGACATCACAGTTTTGATCATAGTTACCAGAGTTGGTCTTGACATAGACTCAGCAGGCTGGTTTTGGACTTGGACTCAACAGAGAAATCCAGCACAAACTTTGACAATTTGAAAAAAAATGATAAATAGAGATTATTTTAAGGAAGGATATGTTATTTTTTCAATGCACTCTAAATCAAGTTTAAAGCCAAAAATTAATCATTTACATGTTATTTTTCTCAAACACAAGTATACATCTAATGAGTTGAGGTGGCCCAAGGTTTACCATAAGGGCTTGATGAACGCATTGAACGGTTGATCAGTGAAGACTTGTTTTTCCTCTTTCTCTCACTCTTGCAGCCTTGCTTTCACCCACAATTCACTCTTAGTCAATGCAATGAAAACTCAATAGTGGTTTGTATTGAGTGTGGGATATCATTTTATAGGTTTTTGGAGTGTTTAGGCTGTGGGTGGGGCCCATAGAACTTTTAGGGTTATGGTTAGTGGCCTAGTTTTCCAAAAAAATCCTTTGGAAAAAGCTCACCTTTTTTACTGTTCAGGACTGGAGGGCAAACATAGGTTTCCAAAACTTTCAAGGGATGTAGGTGAGTTCCTCAAGCTCTCAAGAACATGCAGCTCTTTAACATCACCATCAAGGGGTACACCCTGGAAACATTCTCTTTTTGAGAGAACGCCCTAGGGATGTCTCCTCCTTGATGTTGGCGCAGGGATGTTTCCTTAAATTCCCCGATTGTGGGAACATACTTGTCCCCAGAGAGAGTTGTTTTAGGAGGGGAACACATTCCGGTGGAACACTAAATGTTTTTGCTAGAAAAGATAATATTTCATGTTGTAACATGGTAGTGTACTCACAAAAACTAAAATTGAAGTAGAAACACATAGAACATGCACATGCATTTGATTCCCTTGGAAAATTAGAAAATAATAAATTGAAGATTGTAATCTCCTTGGACTGGGCACAATTTATGTGAAATCCATTTGTTGGTTTCTTAGAAATCACATAACATATGTTTAAAAATAATGTACACTTATCTCTTTTCAAGATCAACCATAATTTTTAAAAATTATGACCATAATACAAAATGCAATACTAGAATATATAAGGTGTTAAACCAACTCTTTCTACAAAATATCAAAAAATTCCATGTGAGAAGCACACAATCATTGCTATTACTTTGGCTTCTTCTAGAGGTATGTAAGAACCCTGATGGTTCTTTCACTGATTTCAACTATCTCAAATGAAATTGGTTTTGCGATTTTATATCTTTTTTTGTGTTTTCCTGGATTTTTTTTCCAACAATATTGAAATATTTACAATGCAAGGAAATTTGACATTTAAATTCAGCTATGCACACAGGTTTATTCGTTCATATATGCAAGCATAGTTACAATGCAAGGAAAATAATTACAAACTTATATGAATGTAACTAATCTATTTTAAATTATTAAAGAACCTCGAGCAATATGTCTGGAACGATGTGTATATCCCTGAACGTAATCGCAGAAGTTTGGAAAGCCAAATATCTTTGACGTGCAAGCTGGAAAATTGCAACGTCTGCACTTTGGGAACAAACCGGGCCTTCCCTTGCAACACGAGCTCCCCTAAATCTGCCACTGCCCAATAACTATGATGTCTTCTCTTCTTGAAGAACAACGACAACTAATATGGTCAAACACAGTCTCTCTCAAAGCTGCGATTTGTTCTTACATTCAAACCCCACACACGAAAAACCAACAATCAACGTAGTCCCTATAGAGGCTGCGTATTGAAATAAAATTCAACTTCCTGGCTTCACGTCAACTTCTGAAACAAACACACCAACTCCTTGAAACCATTTGATCTTTTCCTGCATAATGTAATCTCTGAATCAAGGCTAAGGATGACACAATTCACTGGTTGTGGATTCACCAATTCAAAGTGCAATAGACTGATAGGAACTCACAATTCTATCAGCTGGAAATCACAAACCCGTATCAAGAACCAATTCACAAATTATCAAAGCATGCATAATTTTTTTCCTCATCGAACTCCCACCTTTGTTTTCATCCTTCGAACTTGCCAAAATGATCATTTTAGATTCAAGCATACTCTCCGCACTTCTCCAGACTTCAACATTACAATTCAAAAAGACTCACGACATAGCCTAAGGTTTGAATAAATTGTTAATGTTTGTAGCTTCAGTCGTATGATCATTAGAATACATATAATATATGTTGATTAATAATAATATAATATATAAGTTATATTATTATTAATCATATGAAATTTAATGTTCAATATTAAATTATTAAATTATTCTTAATTAATAATTGATTGATGAAACATTATAAGATTGATTAAATTATAATTAATGGGAAGAGGCATGTCCTTTCTTATAAATAATAATGAATAGACATGTCCCATGAAGGGACATGTCTCTCCTAGCCTCATTCCCAATATAAATGAAAGAGAGATTGTTGCATTTGGAAGACACATACAACATAGACTGCTATTACATTTGCAGCTATCCTAAAACTTAACGTGGTATCAGAGCCAGACTCAAATGTAAGAGAGTAGTTTGTTGATGGTGAATGTGTAGATGTCTCAGAGAATACAGTCTCAGTACAGAGACCATATCTCACAAATCCACTGTTGGATTTTTCTGAATTTTGTATATGTTGGTGAAAAACAATGTTTAAAGAATCTCACCAGAGCGATTGGAGAGAAAGTGTGGGGTTCAAAAGTTATGACAGAGTGTGTACGGGTCTATGTGAAATTCCTGAAAGTGGCTTTCATCAAAGAGATATTAATTTGTTATGATCGTGGTCAAGCATTAACAAAGAAGAATGTATTCAAGGAAGTGTGTCTCTTTCTAGAAAGAAAAAATTAATTATAGAGTGTCACCTCCCTTGGAGAAATCAAGTCATTTCACAAGAAGACACGAGTATTGTTCAATGATATAAGAGTGGGAATTGTACATTGTGGGGGGAATAATAACCAATGTTACATTTCCATTTGAACCATCCTTAGGGGAGAGTGAGAAAATGGTGATCATCCACTCTAGGATGTCGCTTTGCATGAAGGTCATCGACATGGCTAGCACGAACAACATTATGATCTCTTGCAGCGTGTCCACCGCAAACAACTTCAATTTTTTATGAGAGTTGATATTTCCTATATGGGCTCACCTTACAAAAGGAAATATTTGAAACTTAAGATAAGTATTCCATGTTTTATTAATGCACATGAATTATTGAGTTTGAAATTTATGCTATAATATTGGCTAGTAAAATCTTGTATGCTTCTATCTTTGGTATTTCCATATGAGATAGTTTAGTTTATAAGCTATTTGTAATCTCTCTGACATACCTTCAAGACAGAAGCACAAGAAATTGTTTTTAGAGGGAGTCTGACTCTTCAAAGGTAACTTGGGACGAGGAGCTAAGAAGATTGATATTAGACTCAGAGGTAGTCTGACAGTTCATCTTAAGTAATCTTAGATGATCAGCAAATTGATATCTGTTCAATGAGTTATTCTCTGTGGGAGAAGTTCGAGGTGAAATCCCTTGTTTTCACCCTCTGCACTGAGGCATGATGGATGTCATGTGTGTGACTCCATATTTTTAATGGGCCTGCCCCCTGTGTACATCATGAGGAAGTGACGACTTCGAAATGATTATCACTTGTATTTGTAAGAGTTAGTGAAAGATGACGATCTTACAATAAATTGACCTTCTATTGTGATAGACATCTTGTGATGGCTGAAACAGATCATAATAGATAGGACTTGTGGATAGAATCGCCGATTGAGGCAATCCACATTAAAGCTTGAGAAGCTTGTGGATAGAATCGCCGATGGAGGCAATCCACACGAGAGCTTGTGGATATAATCGCCGATGGAGGCAATCCACTCTAAAGTTCGTGAGTTTGTGGATAGAATTGCCGATTGTTGCAATCCACACGAGAGTTTGTGGATAGATTTGCCGATGGAGGCAATCCACTTTGAAGCTCGTGAGTTTGTGGATAGAATCACCGATGGAGGCAATCCACACGAGAGCTTGTGGATAGAATCGTCGATGGAGACAATTGTTAGAAACATTAAAAAATGGAAACGAGCTTAGGAAAGAATCCAAGTGAGTGAGCAAGAGTAAAAGTTTTACCAAATACACAAAGAGTGAGATATTGCTCCAATAGAGCAAACACCAAATTCACCAAAATGCTCCAAGACAAAGACAAGAACACAAGAATTTTGAAAGGGGAAAAAACAAGAAAAAACCCCTTGTGAATAATATGAATGAGGCACAAAGCCTAAAGAAGGAGAGAAAATGAGAGCAATAAACTCATTACAATAATGAGAGCAAGTTTGAGAATGTGAGAAGAAGAGAGAAGAATTCCCATGAGAACCAACCTTGAGAAGTGTGTGAGAAGCATCTCTTAAGTAGAGATGAGTGAAGGAGTTTGCATGTAACTCCCATATCCTATGAGTGCCACATTCACATTAAGTGTGTGCCATGTTTAGGAATCCTCTTAAGGAGGAATATCTAATTTCCTTAATGGAGGAATATCTGGTGTCCTTAATAAAGGAAATACAAAAATGTGACATGTCCTCCTACTTGGACTAGAGGACAAGAACAAAATAGGATACCTTGGTTTATTACATAGTTTACCAAGGAAAGATTAATTTCTAAGACCCCCCTTTAATCTTTACTTGGGGTGTTTACAAGGGGTATGAAACCCATTTTTTTACAAAAAACTGCAACTTGATCTTCAATATAAGGAAGAAATTGTATTGTCTTCAAGTTTGCAAGTGGCCTTCTGGAAATGTAACGTACAAGCATATTTGGTAGAGCCAAGAGAAGTAGATGGGTCCTTTAAATATGTTCAAGTGGAAGTATATGCATATCTGCAAGTAGTCTTGTGATTCATAGGACACGTGTAAATGAATTGATGTCTTTGGAAAGGTCCATGATATATCACTTGAATCAAAGAATAGAAAAAACCACAAGTAGATTTCCCATAGTTGGGATCTACCCTTGATACAAATCAGTACACCTTTGAAAAGAAACTCATAATATGTATCATAAAATAATTCAACTTTAGATAAATTTTGAAAACTTTAGAATGAGATAAGCATGAGCTATCATAAAAATGTGCAATGTAGCTAACGTGATATTAAGATAAACCATATGCTCAAATTTTCAAAAAGAACAAGTTAGGTACGAAAGTATTTATCAATGCTCTCATGAAAGAAATATACTAAAACACAAAAGCATGTTCAAAAGATTTAATAGTACCAAATTGCAATAATTTAGCCTCATCTTGACGTAATAAACTTGAAAAATAGCATAAGTTAAATGAGGAGCTAAACTAGGAATAACAAGTTGAGAATGAATGTTAGTAATAAATTGCTGAAATTCCTTAGGAAGACATTTTTTTAAGATGATAGTAATTAATCTAATATCAGTTAAAGTAACATTAACACCACTTAGTTGAGTTTTAATAACATCAAACTTGAGTAAGAATTCATCCATGGTTATGAAATCAGTATACCTCAAATCCTCCAAGTTGTCTTAGAGTTGAATCTTTCGAGATTCGGATGAGCTGTCATACGTCTTTTGCAAAATGTCCCACGCTTGATGGGGTTTGGTACAATGTCCAATTAAGACATAGAGATCAGGAACAATTAAGAGACCAATCAAACCAAGAGCTTCTTCGCTTTTAGTTTTCCATGCATCTTTGTCTGCTTGAGAAGCAGAGGTAGCTGGTTCAATAGAAGCATTTGTAGCAACTTCAAGTAAATGTTTAAAACAGAATAGAAAGGAAACATGAGTCTTCCATTGATGATAGTTAGAGCTATTTAATTTAATTTCCAGAATTAGAGTAGACATGATTAATAACGAAAGAGATGATCAAATTAACTTAAACAAAGTGAAATACAAAGAATATATACTGATCAAGATCAAGAAAATTAAATTAAAATTAATGTAACTTACAATTTGAATAGTTAAACAGATATTTGAAAAAAAATTTAAATTTTTAGTTTAAACGAAGGAACAAATTTTAATTGCAACTAACTAACGAAATAGCAATTGAAATATGTTAGCATTGATATAATAGATATAGGGTTAAAGCGATATTAAAAAATATTAAACTGAAAAAATGTTTTAATCTTTAAACTTGTTGATTAAAAAAAGATTTGACCAAATTTATAAAATTAATAAATGAGTCAAAGATTTGAAAAAAATTCAAACTAGAGCTAAAAATAAAGTGATAAATGATGAAGAAGTGTAGAGAATTTTCCCTTGTAGGAATCTTTGAATAAAAGTGACAAAATTATATAATGAGGAGATAAGCCTGCAATGTACAGATCTGATATTCTGCAGCCACCAAAACCAATCTGCAACTAATTATTAAAATAATATCTGAAAGCAGAACGATTTACCAATTATTTCAGAAAGTTGAACAACTATTCTAGAGAGCTGAACCAATTACCAATCAAAAACGTATATCCGATCAATAAAAAGATAATTAAAAACGTTTTTACTGGAAAATGTGAGACAAGCATAAACATAAAATACGTTTTTTAGTTAAGGGTGAATCAGTGTAGCAAGCTGCGTGAGCAAAGGAGGTGAATCAGCGCAGCAAGCTGCATGAGCAGCAAGGCAATGAGGCAGCGCAACAAAACCTTGAGAAGGTAAAGGACTGGAGCTGCGCAACAAAAGGAGGGAAGCAATGTTTAAGAGCTGCGCAATGTTATGAATGTATTTATATTAATACAAGCTGCAATGTAAGCAATAGAAATGCTGCGCAAGTTTGTAAGCAATAGAAACTTGTAACATATACTTAGAAATTTGTATTAGGTGACCGTGAAGTTTGTAAGCAAAAGAAATGCTGCGCAAGGAGAAAATTTTAAATGTTTTAATAGGCTGCTGAAATGATGCGCAAGGCTGAATTACAAAGTTGCGCAAGAGGGGAGTGAGGGAGTGATTAGTATCAGATTTAAATATCGATTTAATGATAAAAAATAGACATGCAAATCTGAAATCTTCCCTTGCGGTTGCCCGACAGAGGGAGTGATTAGTACTTTTAAAAAAACTTGAAATAGATTTGAATAGACTTAGATTTGCAAAAAGAATGAAAGAAATCCCTGCAAGCAAGAGTTAGATCAACAAAATATCTGATTTCTTCTCTTCAACGAAGATATCTTTCAACTATTCCTGCATGCAACACTCAAAACAAGGATTAAACCAGCTCTGATACCATGTTAGAAACATTAAAAAATGGAAACGAGCTTAGGAAAGAATCCAAGTGAGTAAGCAAGAGTAAGAGTTTTACCAAATACACAAAGAGTGATATATTGCTCCTATAGATCAAACACCAAATTCACCAAAATGCTCCAAGACAAAGACAAGAACACAAGAATTTTGAAAGGGGAGAAAACAAGAAAAAAAACCCTTGTGAATAATATGAATGAGGCACAAAGCCTAAAGAAGGAGAGAAAATGAGAGCAATAAGCTCATTACAATAATGAGAGCAAGTTTGAGAATGTGAGAAGAAGAGAGAAGAATTCCCATGAGAACCAACATGTGAGAACCAACCTTGAGAAGTGTGTGAGAAGCATCTTTTAAGTAGAGATGAGTGAAGGAGTTTGCATGTAACTCCCATATCCTAAGAATGCCACATTTACATTAAGTGTGTGCCATGTGTAGGAATCCTCTTAAGGAGGAATATCTAATTTCCTTAATAAAGGAATATCTAATTTCCTTAATAAAGGAGATACAAAAATGTGACATGTCCTCCTACTTGGACTAGAGGACAAAAACAAAATAGGATACCTTGGTTTATTACATAGTTCACCAAGGAAAGATTAATTTCTAACAGCAATCCATTTGAGAGCTTGTGGATAGAATCGCTGATGGAGGCAATCCACATCTTGAGACTATGTTTCTATTGATTACATCATGAGGATGATGCTTTTATTGCTTACATCATATGATTGATGTTGTTAAGTGTCATATAAGTGTTGACATTGGATTGATTTTGTTGTCCTCAATTTTGAGATCACAAAATTGTGTATCCTCTATGATTTGAACGTTCTGGATAAAGTGTTAATAGAGATAATTCGTCATCCCTGAAATGTTCTTTGTAACACACGTTCTTAAGTCCTTTTCTTTGTTTTTCTCTTTCTTATTTTGCGTTTTTAGTCTTGATTTTCCCTTGAGTCGATAGCCCTTCGAAATACGCTCGTTTCGAGCTAACTTAGACATCAAACGGAGTAGTACAACTCAAGTTATGATGTAAAAGGTGGGGTTTTTCAAGCTGACTGCATATTCTTTAAAAATCTTTTAAAGGTGGGGTTTTTGAAGTCAATTGCACGAGTTCGAATTATATTTCATATATTAAATGGATTTTGTAGTCCATTTTCAAATTAGCTTTAAAATAGTGTAATTTCATGTTACTTTATTAAAACACTATAGTTATATATTAAATTAATTCAGAATTAAAAACTTAAGTATTAAAGGTGTGGTTTTTATTCTGCATTGCATATCATCAAAGTGCAAAATGCTTTAGAAAAAAAACTCACCTCTAAGTCTTCTTCTTATTAAATACGTTGTTTTTAAATGCAATTGCATATTCAAAACAACGTATTTAAACTCCCCGGGTGGCTTTTTCTTCATGAAAGTCATATGTAAGTGCACTCTAAAAGTGCGTTTTTCACTTCCTTGTGTCTCCTTTCTTCCCATGACGTCGAATTTGGAGGCCATTGCATATACCTTTTCTTGTGTAAGTGCTTCTTAAAAACAACGTTTTTAATTCTTCTCCCATGGCATCGAATTTTTGGAGGATTACACATGTTATAAAGTGCGTTTTATATCCTCCTTTGTCTTACTCCCTTAGGCGTCGATTTTGGAGGCTGCTACATATGCTTCTTACATATGAAAGTGAGTTTGAAATCAGCGTTTTAATATTCCCTCCAAGGCGTCGATTTTGGAGGGGATTACATGTGCAATACTCTTCTAAAAACAGCGTTTTTAAGAGTCTTTTTAGGGCGTCGATTTTGGAGGAGATTGCATATACAAAGGTGCCCCTAAAACAACGTTTTTAATGGTCTCCTTAAGGCGTCGAATTCTCGAGGCATTGCATATGTGACTTAGCATTTACCAAAGATGTTTTTGCTACTTTTCCCTTTGGCGTCGATTTTTAAAGCCATTACATATGCTGTTTAAAACACAAAAACATATGTAATCAGCTCAAAACAGTCCGCTTTCCTCTGCGAAAATGCTTCATGGAAGGAGGGTTTGAGCGTTTCCAACCATTTTCTCAGCTTTCAAATTGATTTTGGTAAGTCCTTTGGTCATTTTGTGGATTTATTTTATTGTTTTGGTTGGGATTTTTTGCCCTAGACGCCATTTTTCTTCCTCATTGCATATACAAAAGAAATAGTCAAAATGGTTGCTATTTCTTGACATTTTATCTCTCATTCTTTCCCACTTGGCTGTATATGCATGTTGACTGTCCAAAATTGAAGGAAAGAGACTAGGAATATGATCTATATATACTCTTTCCATCCAATCTTTCCTAAATCCGAAAATCTATTGGATTTATTTCAGATTTGG
>MU226014.1:739330-752329 GCA_018584345.1 Thuja plicata | reverse complement strand
AAGCACCAGGACCAACTGCCCAGCCAAAAATAGCCACTGCTAAAAATAGACTTACTATAAATAGTAAGTCCCTCAAACTCGAGATTCTCTGAAACTCGATCCTAAGATATCTGATGCTTTGTGCAGACACCCTGCCAATCCTGGCCATACCAAAAACTCCACTTATTAAAAATAGTAAGTCAGCCAAAATGACCCGAACGAAGAGCAGACCTGATAAACTGAATCTCCAGAATGGAATCCCAACGCTGGCTCCACAATCTGACCCCTCTGAACACCCGATTAGCTTGCGAGAGTCGCCAAACCAAGCTAATCCCAAAGTCTGAAAAACGGGGACATTACATTATGTGAACTTAATTAATAATTATTACATTAACTTAAGCTTCCACTTCTTTTTTTTAATAAAGTTTAACATTTGAATTATAATATTAAATTATAATTCCCCTTATTTTTTAGGTCATTATTCGACAGTAAGTCCCTCGTAATTATTAATTTGAGTAAATGACTTATAAAATTACTCCAAGTGATTCAATGCATGGTGAGAAAAATCGGGGACATTACAATCCACCCTCCCTGAAATTGCTTGTCCCCAAGCAATCCTGTATCAAGCAGCTCACCAAACTCCAACCCCAAAGGGAGTCACTCCTCCACCAGGATCCCATGGAAAAACATGTGTAATGTTCCTGTCATGACCAAATAATTCCCGTGAATACAACACCATCTGTCTGATCATCATAGTCTCTGAAACTAAACTTGATGCCTGAACTGTTGATGCAGAAGCATAAACGTCACACATAAACACATCAACAGGAAGACTAGATTTGTCCCCATTCTCTCTGCCAACTAAGCTATCATACCAAACATCAAACACATGCATTGATGAAGTCTGCACCCGGTAGATATCATGTACATGGAGATCAAATGTGAAGTTGTATGCACTCCTCACTGTATACACCTCTGAAAACTTTTCTATAAGACCCGTTTGAAACTCTGTAGGGACTATCTGAAATCCTGGTACACTGGTGGGATCCCAATCATCATCCTCACTCATCACCTGAGGAAGACCAGCATCAACCTCAAATAATGGATTGTCATATGACAAGGTAACATCGATATCGAACAAGGGATTGTTCACAAAGTGAACTACACCCACATGCTGATCTGAACTCTATAACCGTGAACTGTGGGAGACATGACGTGTGACCTTCTCCACCTGAATCGTGTCATGTCTCTGAATGTCTCTGCTATCCTCTACACAAAGAGACATAGTGCGCAAGCTTCCTCTGTGATACCTTGCAACACATATCTCCTGCCTCGATACTCAAACCTCATCTCCATCGAGCGCAGGCTGAGGTAAAACTCCTCGATATCCTGTAACCACTGCATTCCTAGCACAACATCCATCTCCCTTAGGTTAATCACATAAAAATCTGACTGCATCTCATAGTTACCAAGAAATAATGAGAGATGACGTATACGTCTGGTACAGGTAAGGGTTTAGCCATGTGGCACCCTGGCTCAGAATCCCGCAAACTCCTCTGCCTGAAGAACACATTGGCTAACAAATCCCTCATGTCTGAAATTATGCGTGGCCCTAGTATCTAACATGGCTATGCAATGTTGACCATCCACCAAACCCCTGATCCTAAAAGCGGATGGAAGTGGCACAGTAGTAGCTAACACTATCGGTGATAATGTTGCATCTGGCCCAAACTTCCAAGCCTCATAAGCCTCTGAATTTGCTGGCTGATCCGGATCTTTAAACTCAACATCATCATAATACACCCACTTAGATCGGTTAGCCCTGCCCTTAGGCCTCAAGGGACAAGTGTGATCACGATCATAAGGCTCCTTACACCAATAGCATAACTGTCTCTTTCTCAAGTCTTCATGAGTTGCATCATCCACTTTTGCTACTGATTTACCTTTCTTATCTACAACTGGTGGGTGTTCCTCAACAGGAGGCAAGGTACTAGTTTTTGGCTATGCTTGCTTCCTAAAAGTTGAATGTTCCTAACTCGTTGACTCCTTAATTGCACCTTTCAGGATAGGTGGATCAAATGCCTTAATCCAACCTCTCAGTGGTTCTTGTAAACCCTCTGTGAAAAGCATGACCAAACATTCCTCTGTCACATCAGGAACCATAACTGAGAGTCTCAAAAACTCATCAATGAAAGAATCCAAGCTGCCCACCTGCCTGAGTTGAGCGAGCTCCCTGAAATATGACTGGATCCTTCCTGTCAAATCGCTCTATCAACCTGTCAGCAAAATCCTGGTAAGAAGTGATAAGATTGTGTTGTAGGGTGATCATCCCATGATGCCACCGCTCATGGGCTGCCCCATCAAGATGCAAAGCTGCAAATTTAATTGCATCCAACTCCATCATAGGCCAAAGTGTGAGGAATGTGTTAGCCTTACTAATCCAGGCTCGAACAAAGGAAGAGTGAGTTTACTGGTAGCTTGTTTCAAATCAACATTATGATTTCTAGGCCTTCTCTCAGGTCTAGCTCTGGTGTGCTCTCTCCTCTATGTCATAAATCTATCAAAAGTAAGATGTTGCTTAACATCAGGAGGTAAAGCATCCCACTCATCATACAAGGCCAAAACATTATCGGTGAAGGCCACACTATCAACATCCTCCACAGTTCCCTCCTCTAGATCAGGCCTCAGAAAGGTAGGGTGTGTGGGCCTATCATATGTAAATGTATGCTCAGCATGTGAACTGTGAGAACTAACTGACCTGCTGCAAGCATCTTTGTCCCAGTCACAGCCCCTGGGCAAAGTCAATTACTGAAGAGTATCAGAGAGATGTTGTAATACTGTAGCCACCTGCTGCTGGTCAGCTGCCAACTGTTCCTGTCCCGCAGCTAAATTCCTGAATATCTCTCTCTCATCATCATAACTTGCATTTCAAGGTGAACTTCCACCCCTCATGTCGCCCATGTTACTTGTAGGTGAAAACTGCACCTGACCACCTAGTAACTCTATCCTTCTACATGATAATATATATTGGGATCAAATCTTCGCAATTGCGTGAATAAACCCAATCCCGCAGGATGGCTGGAAACTGCTCTGATACCACTATAAGAACCCCAATGGTTCTTTCACTGATTTCAACTGTCTCAAATGAATTTTTTATTGCAATTTTATAATTGTTTGTGTTTTCCTGGATATTTGCTTTTTTTTGGATTTTTCAACAATATTGAAATGTTTACAATGCAAGGAAATTTTACATTAAAATTCAGGTATGCACACAGGTTTATTCATTCATATATGCAAGCATAGTTACAATGCAAGAAAAATAATTACAAACTTATATGAATGTAACTAATCTATTTTAAATTATTAAAGAACCTGGAGCAATATATAAATATCCCTGAACATAATCGCAGAAGTTTGGAAAGACAAATATCTTTGACGTGCATGCTGGAAAACTGCGACGTCTGTACTTTGGGAACAAACCGGGCCTTCCCTTGCAACACGAGCTCCCCTAAATCTGCCACTGCCCAATAACTATGATGTCTTCTCTACCTGAAGAACAACGACAGCTAATATGGTCAAACACAGTCTCTCTCAAAGCTGCGATTTGGTCTTACATTCAAACCCCACACACGGCAAACCAACAATCAACATAGTCCCAATAGAGGCTGCATATTGAAATAAAATTTAACTTCCTGGCTTGACGTCAATTTCTGAAACAAACACACCAACTCCTTTAAACCATTTGATCGTTTCCTGCACAATATAATCTCTGAATCAAGGCTAAGCACGACACAATTCACTGGTTGTGGATTCACCAATTCAAAGTGCAGTAGACTGATAGGAACTCACAATTCTATCAGCTGGAAATCACAAACCCGTATCAAGAACCAATTCACAAATTATCAAAGCATGCATAATTTGTTTCCTCATCGAACTCCCACCTTTTGTTTTCATCCTTCGAACTTGCCAAAATGATCATTTTAGCTTCAAGCATACTCTCTGCACTTTTCCAGACTTCAGCATTACATTTTGAAAGAGACTCACGCATAGCCTAAGATTTGGATAAATGAATTATAATATTCAATTATAATTCTCTAAAGTATGCCGCCAATAGTAATTCAATCTTACTTTAACATTATATGTAAAAATCCACCCTCCTTAATTATTAATTAAGTGAACTTAATAATTATTAAATTAACTTAATTTTCACTTCTTATTTTTTAATAAAGGTTAACATTTGAATTATAATATTAAATTATAGTTCCCCTTAAAATAAGTCATTATTCGACAGTAAGTCCCTCTTAATTATTAATTTGAATAAATGACTTATAAAATTACTCCAAGTGATTCAATCCATGGTGAGCAAAATCTGGGACATTACAAGGTATTTTGTTCACCCCTTCATAACATTGGCACATTGGCCATTTGTTAGAATGCCTCATTAAATTTTTTTAGACAACTCATATAGATTGTTGTGATAAAGAATGTCAGAGGTTATGACATGTTGCTCCACTTTTAGGCATCCATTGCTTTTCTTCATTTTAGTGGTTATAATGTCCCCTTCCTAGCACATATTGTATGATTTTATTGTTAGCCTATTTCTCCATGGTTGCATAGGCTAACCAGGACATTGAAGGGACTTTGAAGCCATTTGGCCTAAGCAATTTTTTTTATAGTTCAATCTGAGGTGTCTGGATGTAGTTTTGACATGCTTACTATTGGGTGGATATTTTGCAACCGACAGTTTGAAGTATCAATTGCAAAACTGCGGTTCCATCCACAACATGTGAGACACAGTCTCTTCTAATTAAGGGAAGGCTCCCGCTATCTATTGTTGTTGAAAACAACCTATACTAAACACCTAAGATTATGTACACTAAGCTGATTGACAGGGTGTTACATTCACCATACTCTCTTCTTTCAGAGTAGGTGTTCTTGCGTCATGTTCTCTTATTTCAGAATACACATTTCTATGTTTACAACAATATCTTAAGTACAATTTAGCGAAGTTAAAAACAAGAAGCTCGTGAAAGTTCAAAGTCTTTCTACGACTCATGTGAATTTAGGAACAAGGATGAAACATACATGCAACTCAAAGTCTCTAGCTTATATTTCACCTTACATGCACAAACTGAGAAACTAAAAGCAGCACAAAGTCTGCAAGTTACTCCCTTGCTTGAGCATTCTACACTAGCTTCAAACTTGAGAAGCAGCTCAAAGCCTGCAAGACCAAATCTTAAACCAAACTATAACTCTAAATGCAATAAGCAACTCAAAGTTGCAAGATTAAGTTCAAATCCCTCTTGAACGAAAACACAAAACTCACAATCAATCTTTAGAAATTGTCGTCACATGACACCTTGAATTAGCACAAAGTCTAAAGCAATTTGCCTCTTTGGATGAAAGCAATCTGATTTACATCTAAGCTCAAATTCTTGGCGTGCACATACAAATTGACAGAATTTTGTTGCATTACCAAAAGATAAAGATTACAATGAGCACCCTCTCTTATTTATAGGTGAGGGGTTGAGATCAAAAAGTGGAAGAAGTCTAAATAATTAAGACTTATTCTATAACTAACTATGACTTTTTTCCAAATTGCAGTCCTAATATAATTTGACTTGCAATTTGTTTACATGTAATTACAAGTTACAACTTTGCAAGTGATATGACCACTTGCAATTACATTTTCTGAAATTACATGTACTATGACAAAAAGTAATTATAAGTACATAATTGAAAGCAAACTAAGTGTCTAACAAGACACGACTCCTATCAACATCATTCTCTGTCAAATCTTCACACTGCTACAGGACACTGATACTTGAAGTATTCAGATTTAGTGAAGGCACTTTGCTCAAGAATACCAACTTGAATCTTTGACGAAATCCCACTTCATCTTCTTGTACGGTCCAGCATTGGTTATTCAAGAGAAATTCTCTTTGTGAAGTTGAGGTGAGAAGCCCAAAGAGTTAGAACATCATCATGCAATTTTGGAGAATTGATGACACTTTCTTCAGACTGGAGGTATTGCAAAATAAGACTCATGCCTTAATTTATCATGAGGGAGGAACATGTGTGCAAACAGGAATGAAGAGGATGGGATAAAGAGATGCAAATGTGGGGTCATGGTTAAATTTTGGATCTTGGAGGTCAGATTACAAGTGTAGAAGGATATGAGCATTTACTTGGAATATGGGAAAACAAAATTGCAATTTTGTATATACAAGGGAAATATGAAAACTTGCACTTATATTCAGGTCATGGAAGATGGATTACAAGTTGCAATTTTGGGTCTTGGAAGACGGATTACAAGTTGCAATTTCGGGTCTTGGAAGATAGATTACAACTTGGAATTTCGGGTTTTAGAAGATGGATTAGAAGTTGGAATTTTGGGTTTTGGAAGATGGATTAAAAGTTGTAATTTAGAGTCTTGGATCCTACATTGCAAGTTGTAGTTTCGGATCTTGGACCCTTCATTGCAAGTTGTAATTTCGGATCTTAGACCCTTCACTGCAAATTGTAATGTAAGTTACTTGTAATGTCAGGTTTTGGAAGCCAACTTACAAGTTATAAAGCAAACATAACATTTACTTGCAATGACCATAAAAAGACCCGATTTCACTTAACAGGACTAACTCAACATTAAAACAAAACAAAAACCTAAAATACTAAGTTAAAATCGGGTCTTAAGAAGGCTATTACGAATCCAAGTAATACAAGTTTGCAATTTTACTTGTAATGACGATCACTTGCAATTACAGGTCATAGATCCGACATTAAATAAAAACTTGCAATGCAACCTTTGAAACCCGAAATTGAAAGAAAGACCAACTTTTAGACAATGAAACTCGACAGAAAAGGAGGCAAAGAACTTGGGTTTGCTAATGAATGCTAAGGTGATGGAAATGCACCTCAAAAAGCATGTCTAGAGCCTTAAAACATCAAAATTTCGGTAGGTTATCCCTATTTTTTTATAAGTCAAAAATTAGGGACAACACTTACTATTTATATTAAGTCATTTAGGTAGGGCCAAGATCTTTAGTGACAGTATCATGTCGATGTTAGTGGTTAATATCGGCAAGAGATTTTAATATCATTGATATGATTTATTTATGCATTAATAACGCTAGCTAATAAAGTTAAATATAAATATTTAACTTTATTAATGCGGGACTATAGTTAAGTGAGAAATATTTAAGTAATAAAGGTCCCCTTATTTAATAACACTTTAGAGACATAAAATGTAAATGGGGAGTAATGTTTATTTATCCCATATTGGTAAGATGAGTGGATGAGCTCTTATGAGAGCATTATAAAAGATTTCCAAGAGCTCACTTTCAAGCATGCTGGATGAAATAAGAAATTTATAAAAATATTGGAGAGTTCTTCTTCAAGGGTTTGTGAGGACGAAATCCCTCATGAATAATATTCTCTTCGTTGTTGAAAGACAGAGTTAGGAGGATCATTGAGCAATATAATTTGGGAATTCATTTGGAGTTTACTTCACGTAACTAACAATACATCTCAGATTTTATTTGTCAGATATAAAGTCTGAATCCTTTAGCAGACCTGTGCATTGAAGCTCTTGGGAATTGAGCAGATATCTACTACTGTTACTGTAAGAACCTCCTGCAGGTTCTAACTCTGCCAAACCACTGATATGCTATGCAAATGATATATATGACTGGTTTTTTGAAATAAATATGCAATTCCTTGAATTTTAATTAAGTGTTGCCAGACAAGATAATAACTTTGCATAAAAATAACAACACATGAATTGAAATTGGAAATGCTTATAATAAACCAACAATGCTCCAAACAATCCTTATTGCTCATCTCCAATTGAAATAGTTACAAATTTACAATGATGATAACATGTAATTTTGTAATAATTAAATGCAATGAAGAAACTTGGAAATTTGATCGCATGAATTTATTGAACACCAATTATGAAATTCAGTTGTTCTGGAAACCAATAATTATTGACGCCAAGCTGTAAATTGCAAAGTAGAAGCTCTAATCTTCCAAAACGTGCCCTTCTCAATGTTTGATGTCACCAAAGACTCACGTGGCTCTTGGGAAAGAGTGCAGCTGCTTCATTTAATGCCAAACGCTGGTCTTTAGCTGTGATTTGGATTATTAGCAGACTCTTTTTTCTCTGCAAAAAAATCTGAATGATAACTATGAAATCAAACCCCAAATCCTTCACCATTAAGCACAAACATGGCTTCCGTATAAATCATCGCTGGATTGCACAATTAGTTGGATGTTTCACCAATTCAAAGTGTTGAACCCTGTGTAGAATTCACAATTCCACCACGCTGAAATTCTTCAAACCCTTGTTTCTTTACTTCGCCCAAATCAACAAAAGCTAATGCACAATAGAATGGTTTGAATCTCTCATTGAAGGCATTTTATAATATTTCACCATGAATCTTCACTCACAAGTCCCTTTAATAACTTCAATTCATTTCCTTTTGATGCAAAGTTGACTTTATATTATATCATTATTACTTTTTCAATGAGTATTAATTACTCATTACCCTCAAATGGTCCCTCTTTATTATAAAGTCAATTTATACCTTTGTAATATAACTTAAATAATTAAACATCATTAAAGGCCATTAAAATATTAATATCTCATTAAATACTCATTATTTTGATGAGCCGTCTGAGCCAGGGAGTCAACCACTGCATCTACTATGCAACCAACTGACTTACTAAATATAGTAAGGGTCCCTCTCTATCAACCCCTGATTTGCTATAATTAGCAAATCTTTGAATGCCTGATCAACAAAGATGCCAAGGGTCATCACTGCAATTGAGGCTGGTCCAGGTGCCCTGCCAAATATAGAAATGCTGGATAAATGACTTACTACAAATAGTAAGTGTACCAAACTGACCCAAACGAAGAGCAATCCTGAACATTTCTGACCTTTGGAAGGGAATTGGCCCATTGAACTGCCAGCTGGGACCCTCTAACCAACTGACTTAGCCTATGAGGTCCACTGATAGGCTAGTCCAAACCACCAATCATGGTGAGCTAAAAAGGGGACATTACAGTTACACTCATACCTGGCCGTACCACATCCATACTAGTGTAGCTGCATATTTATACTGGCCACACACTTCCAGCCTGGGCCGTACTTCTTATTGCTGCGTTTACATATATGCTTGGCGTTTGAGGGTATATAAGGTTTGCAACTACAACTTGAAGGACTTCCATTGCTGATACCAGTCAGCCGTATCACCTGGAGTATTATATCTGCAATCTTGAGTCTTGGCATTACTTTCTTTGGGGCGTCATTACTGCTGGTGAAAGTCTGAAGCAGACTTAGGGTGTCATTACTATGTTTGAATACATTTTCCATGTCTTCCATATTGTTCAAATCTGACTTGTAATGCTTGAACAATTTCTATGAAGTCTGAATGAACTTACGTGTTATCAGCATTTAATCTTCTATGTAATATTGCAAGTTTTTTGTTATGTATAGTTTTCTATGTTAAATGAACTCTAGAAGTCACTTAGCAAATAACAACAAACAAACATATACAACTGCAAACTGGGAACAAATCAGAAAACTCAGTAATCAGCTTGCAGGCAAACTGTTTGACAAAATACAGTGAGTGTAAAGGGCACAAAAAAAGGGGGTTAGCAAGGGGGCATATTTCAGTGGTACTTATTTTTTGACCTCTATTTACCCTTAGAAGCAGTTGTTGGTGGAATTCAGAGTGTTGTGGGAGTCTAGTATGTTCATTTATTCTTGTATCATCTTTCTTGCGGAAAATGTAACTAATCTTTATCTTGTCTAGTAAATTAGACCAACAGTTTAGCCCTTTAGGTTATGAATACAAAAATCAATAGTTGTAACTGCTGCAACTCAGAACATCCATTGCTTGAGAACTTTTCAAGACAGAATTTTATTTCTTATTGATCTAAATATAATTCATTAGAGTTTAGAACAATTCTCTCGCTTCATTATAAGGAGCCAATTCACTATTGTTCTTCTACAATCCATATTAAGACTGGTAAATTACAAACATTTATTTGAGCTGATTGAAGATCACATTCATTGTTTGGTTCTATATTTCATATCTGCCATTAAGTAATTTACAATTCTCAAATATTTAGTATTGAAATTTCTTGACAGCTACTAGAGGCTATAGACCTTTCAAGAGCAACAATCAACAAAGTCCATCAAAATCTGGCATGGGCGATTGCATATAATGCATTTGCAATACCTCTTGCAGCAGGTGCTTTACTTCCAGCATTTGATTTTGCATTGACGCCTTCAATGTCAGGTAAGAGTTGCTGCTATGTAAAAAGATGGCATGGTTCAATAAGATACTTTTATATCTGACAGTTATGTTTTGTCACTGTTGTGACTTCAACAGGTGGGATGATGGCCTTCAGCTCGGTATTTGTTGTCACCAACTCCTTGCTTCTACAATTTCATCGTAAATATATACTTGATAACAGTAACCAGAGTTTGGACCTTCTCAGGTAAAAGTTTAACATTCTCAGTCTCAATGGATTTCTGTCATGGTGAATTATTTAAGTAAAATTTGAAATGAGGTGATTCAATAACTAAAACCTTTTTTCATTTTTTTCATTCTTTGCAGACACAAATCCAAAGGGACCTAAGATTCACACAGTGACTGATTCATATACCACGATTGTGTAGCTTTATTACATTTAAAAGGCAATAATAGTAATAATCATTCAAAACCTAATAGTGTTTGCATGTCTCTCTGTGTGAACATAGGTGTCCACATGCATTTGTTAAGAAAGAGGAAGAAACAAATCCGTCAGTCAATCAGGATAACTGTTTACAGCACACAATTAGTTTTGGAAAGAAAGACATTTTCCTTTTTGAGGAAGATGATATTCATAAGCGTATAATGTTGTATGACATTTTTCATTGATTGTTATAAAGTTCTTATTTTCTAGAACGTTCATTCTCCCCAATTTGTCTATCTTTGCCCTATATGGAATTTAAATTGAGGAGGGCAACTCTATGTTACCAAATGCATTTGAAGATACTGAGATCATGATTATTAGCTGAGATACATGTTACCTAATTTTCGCTGCAGCTCAATCAGGTAGAACTCATGGATTTGAAATTGAGAGGAGAAAAGGTACATTTTAAACTCTCCTAAATTAGATTCAAGAGCATAAACAAAAACAAAAGATTATCTGATAGTTTCTTGCAAATTCTCAAAATGCATATACCATGGAAAATTTTTGCGAGTTCTATCTGAAAGGTAATCTTTATTGATAATGTAAATGAATATGGTCTCACACAAGCCGTGAGACTAACTAACTTATTCAATGCAAATAGAAGTGAGAATATACATGAATAAGTAAATAAATGTAAACAAGAAGTGAGACCAGTCATTGCCTGAATGACTGGTTCGTTGTTGTGCTCTGCTATGTTGTCCTGCCCTAGTTTGCTTGTTTCTCCCGTTGCTCCAGCTTGTTCCTAGTCCTGCATTCAATTGATAACAATGATGTTAGATCAGAAAGATCTAAGCAATGACAAGTCTCAAGCATTACATATACATTTATACCCATGCATGTACAAACTGATCTCTGTGTGCATTAAATAAGCAATGCAATGCATACTTTAGGTGTCTAGGAAAACAGCCAAGTCACCATATACATCTAAAATATGCGTTTGTTTTCTAACAAGATTGCAAATATGGGTGTTTATCCTATAGCACGTGGGATCAAATGGGCTCCCACAAGGGTTGAGCCCAGCGGGCTGCAGGAGTCTAGTTTTTAGATGTTGCAGGAATAACAAATGCAAAACATTGTGTATAAAAGTAGTGATATGCATATGAACAAAGAGCAATCAGCTACAAAGGACAATAATGATAATATACTCAAAGGAAAGAAGAGAGTATGTTGATCATGACAAAACACAATGGCTCTACCACACGTCCAATCAGGAACCTCCTCTGCCGGCAAAAAGGAAGATGTGCATCCTTACCCTCCCACCATCCCACCTGTTGAAGTCACAACAGTGACAGAATATAATTGTCAGATATAAAAGTATCTTATTGAACCATGCCGTCTTTTTACATAGCAGCAACTCTTACCTGACATTGAAGGCGTCAATGCAAAATCAAATGCTGGAAGTAAAGCACCTGCTGCAAGAGGTATCGCAAATGCATTATATGCAATCGCCCATGCCAGATTTTGATGGACTTTGTTGATTGTTGCTCTTAAAAGGTCTATAGCCTCTAGTAGCTGTCAAGAAATTTCAATACTAAATATTTGAGAATTGTAAATTACTTAATGGAAGATATGAAATATAGAACCAAACAATGAATGTGATCTTCAATCAGCTCAGATAAATGTTTGTAATTTACCAGTCTTAATATGGATTGTAGAAGAACAATAGTGAATGGGCTCCTTATAATGAAGCGAGAGAATTGTTCTAAACTCTAATGAATTATGTTTAGATCAATAAGAAATAAAATTCTGTCTTGAAAAGTTCTCAAGCAATGGATGTTCTGAGTTGCAGCAGTTACAACTATTGATTTTTGTATTCATAACCTAAAGGGCTAAACTGTTGGTCTAATTTACTAGACAAGATAAAGATTAGTTGCATTTTCCGCAAGAAAGATGATACAAGAATAAATGAACATACTAGACTCCCTTATTTTGAAATGTTGCAGCCACTACTTTCTATAGTAACACCGATCATCCTTTATTATTTCCAGTTAATCTTAAGTTTTTAGAAAGAGCCAAGTGTAAAAAATGAAATGTGCATGGGATCCTTTTAGGGTTCGTTTTCCCTATTTCACATCGCAAAGTAAAGGCTTTTTGCCTTTAAATTTTATTGAAAATCCTTTGGAGCAAATACCCTCGCGGGTATGGACCTTTGTCATGAGCCATAATTAATATATGTATAGCTATTTAATTGTTCAAAATATATTACATTGTAATCAACAAATATTAATAATATTAATGTTATAAATCAATATAGCATTAATTAACAATATTAATTG